>OVAN01000174.1:0-24597 GCA_900406275.1 Anastatica hierochuntica | reverse complement strand
GAAATTTAAAATTGAAATTTGAAATTCGAAATTGAAATTTGAAATTTGAAAATTTTTAAAAAAATCGAAGGGCAAAATCGGATTTCTATTAATTCATTTAAGAGTAGAGAAGTATGTAGATTAATGAGGAGTATAGTAGACTCATTTTCAACATTTAAAAGTATTTCAGATTTTATAACCTCTTGATATTCAACAGTGAAAATATACTGGTTAACTGTGGGTGACCATAAATAAGCACCGTTGGCATTCATCACGTGTACGGTACAAGACATAAACCATTGCGTTTCAACTCTTTCACTTCCATGGTCGTGTTGCGTCTCTGTCGTCCTGAAGTCATATCAAACTATTCATAAGTCTTACCGAATAGTCGTCTTGCGTATTAAACCGTTGTTTCAAAACATGGAAATACTCGAGGGTTTAAAAAAGGGTTAAAATCTCAAATACTTTTAAATGTTGAAAATGAGTCTACTATACTCCTCATTAATCTACATACTCCTCTACTATTAAAGAATTAATAGAAATCCGATTTTGCCCTTCGAATTTTTTAAAAAATTTCAAATTTCAAATTTCAAATTTCAAATTTCAATTTCCAATATCAAATTTCAAATTAAATTATCGAGGTACAACTGGTCCAATTATACGTAGTTATACTGGGTAAATGGTACAACTTGGTCCAACTCTGTATATTATACTGGGTTATCCCAAGACAGTTTTACCAAGTTGTACAATATGAATTGTGCAACTTGGTATAATTGTTTGTAAATGGTACAACCAACATGGATTTACAGACAGTTATACCGAGTTGTACAATTCATGTTGTACAACTTGGTAAAACTGTTTCTGAGTTTCGTAGTTATACCCAGAAGAAGAATGATTTGCAGGGAGAAAAAGTTTAAACCCGGAAAGTAGCCATGACGAATTTTACTCTCTCTTCATGGAACGCAAAGAAATCGATTATCATAATTAGAAGAGGATTTCAGAAACCCTCAATCGATCCCGAGAAAGAGGAGGAACAGATCCAAAAACACGAAAAAGAGGATTTGAAGAAGAAGACTATAAGAAAAATAACCCCAAAGATGATGAACCCTAAATCCAGAAAAATGAAGAAAAAGAACCCAAAGATGATGAATCGAAATGACAAAGAACCCAGAAAAACATACGAAGAAGAAGAAGAATTCATGGATAAAAACCCTAAATTCGAAGAAGAAGAAGAAAAACCTAGAAAATCTCAGAGGAAGAAGAAGAGAAGAAGCAGAAAGAGAAAATAAAAAACGAATAATGAAAATTAGTGTGGCGTCTCGTTGATAAAAACAAAGAAGAGGGAATTAGGGTTACGTGATGTTTCAAATATTTGGGGATAAAATCGTCTTTCACCCTTTTTCTTTTTAAAATAAATAGAAACAAAAATTCTATTTTATAAGGGGAGCATTTGAGAGATTTGTTTTAGAATGAAGAGTATATGAGACTTTGATTCTTAAAAAACATGGCTTATTTGCTGCATATTAATCCACCAAATGAAATTTAATCGGCTATATTACCTTTTTATATTTCAGTTCAATGACTAATAACCTCTATATCAAAATCCAGTAGCGATTAAATTTAATTTTATATTGTAATTTCAAATTCAATTGACAATTACAAGAAATCTAAAAAAAAATAAACGAGGTCAACATTGCGGGTCAAATTCCACTTTGTGGGTTGATCTACAGTTTTGGCATATGAAAGATAAAAATTGCAAAAAGAATTACAATAGAGGATCATTTTGCAGGAAACTAAAAAAAAATACAGAGGGTGTTTTACTGAAATACTCATTGAAAGAAAAGATTAACAAAAAAACGCAGACAAAAAATTCAAAATTTTTTTTTATCAAAAATGTTAGGTTATGTAGAATAGACTTCTTGGAATTGGCAAAGTGAAATTTTAAAAACTTTTGGATTGCAATCTCTTTGTTGATGTTTTGTTAAAAATGAGTTTTGGTATAATCTGATCAATTACTAGACCATTGTCGAAAATAATAGTTTCGCATGCACCGTTAACTGCCCCTCCTCATCGTTCCCTACGAAGATTCCTGTTGCGAAACCCGAATTATGCTCTTTCTTCAATGGATCATCTCATTTGACGTTGCTATATTCTTATGGCTAACCATTTTCATAGCTTAAACTTAACTTTTAGATATACAACCGATTTAATGTATTGGTTTACTTGGTATAATGTATTAGATTAATTTTGGTTTAGTGTCAATATAAATATATATATACATATATATATATATATACTTGTATAAATACACAGTATAGAGTACATTGTACAACTTTCGTTAGATGATTATCATAAAATACTTTTCTACGTTTTCATTTGTTCATCGATCTCTTCTCTTCTAACATGGTATCAGAGCGTAAATTCGCTCGGATTCTTTGATTTATATTCATTTTTCAAAAATTATTCTTAACTCATTGTTCACTTGTTAATTCGAGCATCGATCTATTGAGAAATCATTTTTCGAGCAACGATTTGCATCATATCTATCTTTTGAGCTTCGACTCACATAAAATGGTGAAACAAGGGAAGAAATTAAGGATTGTACTGTTACTAGTGATATGGAGCTGCGATGAAAGAAAATACCGGAAATCAAAAAATCGCCGATCTTGAAACGATGATGACTCTGTGTTGCGCTCCGTTTGTGAATCGTGACGTTCTTGAGAAAAACCATGCAACAAGCAAGTCTTACGACAATCTTTATACCCGTACTTTTTACATAAAATTGATCATTCATAATTTTCCATCATGTCTCATATTCTCGATGGAACGAACTACAACAATTGATATATTGCAATGCAGATGTCTTTAGATGCTAAAAATAAACTTAGTTATGTAGATGGAATTTTTCTTAGTTTTGTTGATGGAATGTAAACAAAAATGATAAAGGACACAAAACGCCTCTTGTCATAATCACAATTCCTAAGAAAATGATAAGAAATTGAGCAGACATTTACGTTGGTTAAAAACGGAAGAATGTCGATAGTTGGATGTGCACGGGAAAGCTATCGGCGATTTGCAAGTTGTTTTGTAGGATTGATGAAGACGAAGTGTCTTTCACGGTGCCTTTATTCATGTTGTATAAATGATGGCCCTGAAAGAAATATTGTTTTCCCACTGCGTCTAATATCTTTGATTACAAAAGAGGGTAGAATGTGCTGACGTGGCATAAGTAGAGAGCATCACAAATTGCTAAGCTGAATAGGCTCAGAAACCTACACTATTTCCTTTTTTTAGTTAAGTGTAAGGTTTTTAGCAGAGTCTCTTAATGTTCAATCAAAAATAACTGCTTAGGGATTTTTTGAATAAATTTTTACGGGAGAGAGAACAAGAACAAAGATGTAAAGCGATTCTTTATTGATGAACAAATGTGATCGATTATAACGAGTAAATTTTCTTGAGACCAAGGGTATGAGCCCGATGATTTAAGAGTTTATGTGTGTAAGTTTAAGATCTTTGAAGTAGGGTTCTTCTTTTAGTATTTATAGATATTTGAAGAGGAGTATTTCCATATTCTTTTAAGAAAGATGTAGATACCAAGTTCGACCCTATCTTAGTTAAAAGGAAGATTTTCTTTGTTCATTAAGGGAAGAGCCCTTATCTCTAAGATTTTGATAATAAAATTGAATATTCGCCTTGCCTTGGCTATGACCTTGGTAAGGCGTCGTGACCATGGCTAAAGTCTTGGTTTCCATGATAAATAAGAAGGTTATTTATGTGCTCGCAGTCCAACTAAGACTTGACTCTAAGAGAATAAAATTACCCTAACATTGCCCCCACTATTCATTTTCTATGTTTAGAATTTGAAGAATAGATTCGTTCTATGAGATTACAAACTTAGCTTTAGTATAGGGTTAACCTTATTGGTTGAATTATTTCAACTGGGATCATGGTTGTCGTGAGCGTTGGCGTCCTCTAGTGCTTAATTCACGGTGAATCGTGTTAGCGTTGTTAGGCCACATCTGGTTGATGGACCTGGGGCATGTGATTAGGGAAAAATTTAGGCTTATGCGAATCTAGCACATTAGGCGTCAAGGTTAATGGGCGGGAAAACAAAGGGACCCCATCAATTCTCGCATCCCTTAGTTTGTCACATCACACCCCTCATGTGATTTCCTCCATCTTCACGCTATCACCGACTTCACTGCTTTGGTAAGTTTTTCTCGTCGGCGGACTGAGTGGTAGTTAGAAATCTAGCAATTCGTGACATCGTAGGCTTTTGTAGTTCTTTGTAGGGAAAATATGAACAATACATCCCCTTCCAAAGATTTGCAATTCCCTGTCCTCACCAAGATCTTCGCGGTGGTTGTCAAGTTTCAGAGTCTCCAGTCTTCCAATGCTACTGCTTCCAGACTTTCTGAGCCCAATGCCCCGAGAGAGGTTGGGTCTTCGTTGACTCCTCCTCCTAAGAGATCTAGGGTTGAGTCGTCGGTGAACCAGAAACCTAATGGAGAATTTCTCAGGGAAAGGATGATATCTTACGACCTCTACAAGCTGGTTGAGGAGCGACATCGTTCCCTCTGAGAGATCTATTCCAATCTCATGTAGGTTTGTATCGTTCGCCTGGCTCCTTGTTTGATTATGCTCATTTTTCTTTGAATAACCGTTTCTTCTTGTAGCTTGCCACTAATATCTTCTTTTGGGAGAAGCAAAGGCATAAGGATCAAGTCAAGAATCCTGAGTCCCATAGGGTGGATGCGCTGGCACAACAGCTAGCGAGGGAGCGATGGAGAGCTAATGATGTGATCAAGCATATCATGTTTGTACAAAATAATCCAATGGTAAGAGTATTAGATTTTGGGAGGGTTAGTACAATATTAATATTAAACTTTGGTGCATAAGTTGATTAACATTAGTGTATCTTTATGTCAGGAGAAGACTGGAGTTAATGAGGAACATGATGTGCGGGGTAACGAAGTGGTAATTGGCTTTTCACAGTTTAAGGAAGTGAAAGGCTTCAAAAAATTCAAAGTTCCAACTGGTGGGGCACCTAACGGATGTGTGGACGCAGAGGATGTGATTAATTGTATGGGAAAATCACCTAACATGGAGGCTACGAGAAACAAAATGCAGCAGAAACTAGTAGGGCTTGTGGATAAGGTGCATAAGCAAATGACGTTTGCCATAATCCCAAGTGTCGGCAGCATGATATATGATATTTTTGATAGAATGCTAAGGACATATCCAAAAATGTGAGTAGAATTTATATAATTAGTTTGAGGGTCATTATATGATATTAGTTTTTATGATAATTTTTGGCTTGTATGGAGCATAAGACACAGTTCAGCTTCGCAGTAACCAACCAATTCCTGCTTGATATGGCAGAGCCACTGAAGCTGTTTTCGGAGGAGGCTATAATAACCAGTTTTTTGTTAATTAATATGTAACTATATTGACATTTACCTAACAATTATGTCACTTTAATGCAGCATATGGAACTTCTTATGTTGTATTTAGGTGGTGTCCATTCAGTAGCCTTTGGGGAGGAGATGTCCTTATTTGTAGGACCTTGGCTAACAAAGCAGCTTGAGAAGGTCTATCAGAAGTTTAAGGCTGCAAGAGATAGAAATAAGATTGTATATGGGGAGGATGTCCAGAGGCTTGTGTTTGCTGAAAACACATCGTGGCTATCCGACATTGACATCCTCTATGTCCCAATGTTGTGGAAGACAAATCATTGGGTTGGTTTAGCAATCAACCTGAAATTGTGGCTAGTTGAGATACTTGACCCTGCTCGCTCTATGGTCCGTGAGGTCAAGTGAAGACTTTGATTGCTCCAATTATGGCGATGCTGCCATATATTATTGACAAGTTCTACCAGCCGCAATTGTTACTTGGCCATGGTTTGGCTCCGTTCAAGCCAAAGTGAGAAGAAAATGCTTATGTCATAAAAGGTTTAGGAGACAGCTGGCCAGTTGCAATTAAGTATATGGAGATGCATGCATTGGGATCAAGTAGCTACTCCTCTATCACTGGAGAAGCTGTAGGAGACCTTATGATGAATATGCGATGGAAGTCTATGCGAGCCTTATTTGAACTGTTTGTACCATTAAGAACGAAAGCCTGCTTGTTTTGTTGGGGATGAACAGCTAGTCGAATGTTTTTTTTTAAAACGGTAGTAAGTAAGCCTACTAAAAAGAAACTTTATATTCCATGTAGATGGTGGTTTAGGCTACGTAGATTGTGATGATATTATGTTATTATTCGCTTAGTCCAGGACATATGGTATTTATATCAAGCAATTATATGGTGTATTTGTTTATCTAAAAATTGTATAATGTTTAGGAAACGTCAGCCGCTATCCATAAAGCAGAAGTAGCATTGACTGAGTAATGAAAGTAAGAGCGATTAATGGTTGTTTATTTGAGATAGTTATCGTTAGAAAGTTTCGTCCACATAGACATGTAGATAATCAACATTACGTTGTGGACACGTCCACTAGGAATGAAAATATATGAACTGCATTCTAAAGTTACTCATGTAACATGGACCTATTCAATGCTCCGGAGATGTCAAATTATTTGTTGACCTTAGTCCAACGCTCATGACCGTTGGTGGAGTAGTTCATGTCTAACGGTATGTATGTAGTTTGCAATTGGCCTGCCAAGCTTTCTAGTATTCTATTTTAAATGGACTAATCCATTTTCCATGATGATACTTAGATTAATCAATGTCTGTGCTAGTCAAAAAATCCTTTTTTGTTGTTAGATTAGTCCATATTTGCTGGTATAAGGACGCAATTTGCAATTGGCATGTCAAGCTTGATAATATTATTAGGCAATTTGATAAGTTCATTTTTCCGGTATAGGGACGTCGTCTGCCGTTGGCCTGTAAAGCTTGATAATATTATTCGGAAATTAGATAAGTCAAATTTATGGATTACTCCTTAATGACCAGTTGAACTAGTCCATGTTTGTTTAATTAAAAATGAATAGTTCATAATATGGAAATGGTATATGGCGTTAATAGAATACAAAAAGACACTTATGCGGACTAAATTTTTTTTTTAACCCAAAATAGTATGTTCTCACGACGTCGTTCTATTAGATGATGCTCATGTATTCAGCAGTTAAGGTTCTCGTTGACTGGATTGTAGAGTAATCGATGGCTGAAAGATGGCGAGTAGATCTGGAGACAGCAACAACATAATTCGGCATGGTTCGTCAAGTAAACATTCATAACTACTCACTAAAACTTAGATTATGTATATTTATATGGTTAAACTTCTGTCAGGATCTCCAATGTGGAGGGTTGGCAATGTTGGGGGACCTCGAGGAATGCCAGAGAAATGCAAATGTGGCGCTTTATCAATTATAAAAACTTCAAAGACAACAAAAAATCTAGGGAGACTCTTCCATTGTTGTCCATTTTGCTCAAAGAAGGTTAGTTTCAGTTTTCTAGCTAACATAACCGGTAATTGAAGATGTAATTACGTTATATTATTTATTATGAAGGACAATGCACATCTGTTTCAATACCGATGAAGTAATAGTTGAAGAGATGAAAGATGGAAAAGATATTTTGAGTAGACTACAAGGTGTTGTCGAGAAATTGGCACGTGATGTTGGGGAAATGAGAGAGCTTGTGCGTCAATATGCTAAAGAAATGGAAGATTTGAGAAGAGGTGTTTGTCTCTGTTGTATAATAATGTAATTAAAATGTACATTTGGTGCTTAGACCCATTTATGTTTGGTTAATTATATCTGACTGTAATTTTGTTTTGTTATAAATGAAGATATTTAGTAGCACAACATCCACTCGTGTATAACTTCCTGGGGCGATACCCAAAAGAAGCGCGATGGATTTTGCCATCAATAACCGCATTTGTATTATTCCACGATGGATTCATGTCATGGATTCTTTCTTGCATTGTTTCTCAAAAAAATAATTGGTTGGACATTAATGAATTCTTCCCAACAACTACATTTACTTGCGAACTAAATTAAGTGTGTATCGTATTACAATGGATATATGTGAGTCAGAGTAAGTAAACATAGAATGTAATGACCTCCACATCTCCGGCTCTCCAAGCAAGGAAAATGTAGTGCCAATGATCTTGAATTTCACTCGTGCGCATAAGGGTTTGGTCATTTAACTCGACTAACTGGGAATCTTGAATTTTCTTTTACTCTCTGCGTAGTACACACACCGGCGCTGCGGATAATTTTATGGATTAACCTTATATTTGTATTTGTTTAATATTTATTTGTTCTCTTACTTACTCTTTATGCATACTTTCAAAATGGACTAATCCACCGTATACTACGTTGCTAGTCTGGGCAAATCCATCTTCACATTAATTAGATTAAAAAGTCTTCTATCATTTTCTGTGTACTAAGTTACTTCTAAGGACGCCAATTATGTCCGATTACATTGGCATGAGATGCCATTTACCTAATTGAACGTCTGTTTCAATGTGTTCTCTCGTAATCTCTCTCCCATGAGAAAGCAAAGCTTATGTCACTTCAACTTCATCTAACATTGCTTTGAAGTTCAAATTTTGAATTCTGAGTTACTTTCCTATCTCTCACGTGGAAGCAATTAATGTTCTACTATGTTTGAGAATGGTTGTAGTCGACTTTGTAAATCTTTAAAAAAAGTACAAATTAATTTACAGCTGCCAACACATACATGGCTATGTGCGGGAACAAAACATGTTATATGGTCATTGTTCCCGCCAATTGGATAGTAGAGTCTCACCTTCTTATTAATTGTTAAACCCATTTAATACAACAAGTTGGATGTCCAAGTAAACTTGATTTAGTTCATGGACACCATGGAAAACTAACTAATCATGCGGCTATGCGATAAACAAGGGTGTCGAGAAAATTAACTACTGATCATGTATGATCTAAATAATTAAATTAAGCTTTTTTTTGTTAGCATGGGTGTCGAGAAACCAAAAATGCCCACATCAGTTTGGACCTCATAGTTTAGTCCACATATATAAGACAAACCAATCTCATTCGTTCACATATAAACATGAATTATACTAAAATAACACCAAATTTAGTTGTAATTGATTTAGCGAAACCAAGTCTTTTTATAATGGGTCTACAAATAGACCTTATACCATGCTCAAGTGTAAACCACCAGTACTAGTCCATTTGTATAATTATATTCCATCGCCATGTGGACACTAACGGTGGATAGAAATAACTTTTACGAGACACATGTCCACATCCGTCTGGACTGAACCATAATATATGAGCCAAATTACATAATCGTCGGCTGATGTTGTGATTAAAATAATCACCAATTTTCCGATTGGGATTACGCTAATCGCCAACCTTTAAGCCTAATTACAAAAAAATTATAAGTCCAGTACATAAGATATTAAAAAAAAGTATCAAAGCATCTCCACAATCCGATTACGATTACACCTCCAACCCAAAAAAAAACAGAGCATCCTTCTTGCCTCCAGATCAACCCTCATATTGGGTTAGTACACCTAGTACGATTGTGTCCAACTCCACGAACACGTCCACACCTGTTAGGCCTGTTCTTCGACGCGCTTTTGTTAGCTTGAAACAAAAAACAAATCTAAATAAATTGGAACCTCATATACAGTCTGCGGTAATACGATTCTCACCTTGATTTCTCTTTCTGAAGGAATTCTTCCTTCCCTTTGGCGACCAGGGGGTCTCTTGGTCTTGGGTGTGATGATATCTTTCGTAGCCAAATTAGTTGGCACCAACACATTGGCCACATCTGCCACTGAGCTAACAACTCCCTCGTAAGTTTTCACCCAAGGTGAGGTCCTAAAATTTGGGGGACCAACAGAGGGGAACTTATACCCTCAGTGTCAGCAGCAACTAAAGCATGACTGCATGAAATCTGTAACAAATCATACCCCCTATAACCACACTTCTTAGGCCATCATTAACGTGGGTATCTAACAAAGTTTCTTAAGTTTTTTTTTTAATTTAAAATTAGGTGGAACCCACATATATATTAAGAAACGGTTCCAGTGTAGCCAAATTAAGATACGATTTTCGTGGGTATCTTCTATGTTCGCGGGCCCCACCTACACGTGGCGGCCCGCGATTGGTACTCTTTATTAATTTTTTTTAATCGAACCAAGAAAAAAAATAATAATATAAAATTCAATTTTAAGAAACCCATTATAGTTTCTTCGTTAATGATGGCCTTAGTATCCAAAAACACATGGGTTCTTCTCTCAAATATTCCAATGACTTCAAAACTCCAAGCAGATTCCCTATTGACTTTGTTTCCCACGAAATTACACTTGTTTCTCATCATCTGCTTCTCCACGTCAAGTGTCACACCTCCTATGTGATTTAGGGTTTTTTTTCCTCCTAGCAGCAAACCAACGAGTCATCATAGCCTGTATGAACCTTAGCAACTCGACAATTGGCGATGACCTACCTTTCCTCAAAGCATTGTTAAGGCTTTCGGGTATATTGCTTGTCAGCCCAATGATGGATCCTAATATTCTCAAGATATTTGGCACACTTGATGTTCTGTTGACTAACATTATTAAATAGATTATTAAACTCACCAACTTTATATGCAAAAGCTATCTCTCCAACAAGCTTCGCTAAACCTTTGCTCTTAAACTTGGATATTATGTTACGCTCCAAGTGGATAACACACGCAACATGATGTGTCAAAGGGAATATAGATTGGCACCTGTTAGATACGATCGTTAGGTCGTCATTGTCCCCAATTATATTCTGAACATTGTGCATAAACCCATGAATCATCATTCTCACTGTCCACAATTACAAATGCCAACGGGAACACTTGAAAATTCGCATCCTGTCTACTAGCAGTGAGCAACACACCCTTATATTTGCCTGACAAATGCGTTCCATCGACAACCACCACACGACGTAGCATTTTGAATGCACTAATTGAGGCCCCAAATGATAGAAAGTCATCCTTGAATCTCTTAACATCATCTTCAACCACTATTTGTAAATCCGTTACAGTCCCATGATTTGCAGCCTTTAGAAGATGCAAATAGGATGGCAAATTCAAATAAGATTCCTCCTCTTTCCCCAAATCAGTGGACTTGCCTTCTCTTTGGCCCGCCAACATTTCATATATGATGAATTGACTCGTAAATTCTCAAGGACCATCTGTTGTAATTGCATTGCAAGTGGTTCAGATCCAGGATTTCCAAATTTGGCCTTGTAAACTGCAGCAATCACAAGAGACGTAGCTTTCTCCCGATACATATTTCGTGTCTCAATACTACAAGTATGCTCCATATAAGCTTTCTTTATCTTGTAGTAACCACAATCTTTCAACTCTCGAGCAGTGACACACCAGTCACATTTTTTATCCGAGTAATTAAAGACAACATAATTTACTTTGGTTCGGCTCTGGACGAAATGGAACATGTTTTTGATTGCATACAACACAAGCGAAATTTGAAGATCTTCTCTGCAACGATATATTTTTTCCAACTCTAATGACTTGATCATCATCTAATTTTTCAAGATCAGGTATAGCTTCATTTTCGTACTCCCTGTCATCAAATAATGGCGGGATATCAAAGTCTTCACCATCGACATCAACTTGTTTACGCCTCTCAAATCCAGCAGTTTGTGGTGACTGGTCCACATTATTGCTTATATATGATGGATTTCTTATTGTGTCCCCGTCCCCCATGGTCTTGTCCATTTGGTTCAATAGATGATACGCTATTTTGTCTACAATCTTTTGTGACACCAACGGTACCACTGCTATCCAGACCATCCACACCCCTAAGTAGTATATTCGCCGCGATAGAGCCGCCATGATTTTCTTCCACAATGGGTCCACAGAACTCTTTGTCGTACCCAAGAGTTTGAAAAACTTCGTCCATATCTGCATCATTACCCTCATCGTCATCACAAACGTCTGTATCAATGCCCAAATCCAAATGACTTTTAGAGCTTTCCCCGCTCTTTCTACTACAACTTTTCTCTCTGGCCTCTTCTTCCAAGTAAGATAATATGTCATCCTTGTACAACATGCCAGTATCGACCTTCGACGCAGCGGTTGGAATGTCATTTGTGTGGCCCTCCGATGGACTAACTTCGATGTTCAGTTCAAAGTCAAATCTTTTAGACTTCCTCCCCACCGGTGTTGTGTATCCATGATTTTTCTGCGCCATCTAACACTTTGCTCTTCCCCCTTGTCTGACTAGTGAACCTAACAAACAAGTTCTTTGCATTCCCGACCTCAAATTCTCGCTAAAGTAAGCCACAGTCGCGTCGTTTGTAACCAACACTGGAGGTGTCTTAGTGTTCGATGCAAAACCATCGATATTAGTAGGCCAATAAGTTAAAGACACACTACTACTAACCGATCCTATATATCCAAACTCCTCCGCAACAACTTGCTTCAATTTAACAAGCGCGGAAGCTTGTCCGACATCGATAACCATCGAAAAGCACTCCATGTCAATGCAGAATTCCCATGTCGATTTCTGGGAGCACCTCCATTCACCACACAACACCATACAATTAAGAA
Source organism: Anastatica hierochuntica (assembly GCA_900406275.1). NCBI lineage: Eukaryota > Viridiplantae > Streptophyta > Magnoliopsida > Brassicales > Brassicaceae > Anastatica > Anastatica hierochuntica. The sequence goes on along the minus strand of OVAN01000174.1, from coordinate 12,075 downwards.
TCATCCTCTGTTATCTGCAAAGTTAGAAAAAAAACGAATATACTAAAAAAAGATGTAATTCTTTTCTCAATTTTACTGTCCACAAAAGCACAGGTCTGAATGAATGTTATTTGCAGTTCTATCTTCACCTGTAAAGAAGAACAAACCTCTGCTAAAGAAAATATGTGCTCTGACCATTCAATTATCCTACTCAACTATAACACACTGGACAAATAGAAGGTTCCACGATAAACGATCCAGACCATTAGATCTTTGGTAACGTGTCAACATGATAACCGAATGAAAGAATTTATTTTAAACCACATGATCTGTTTTGCTTGGTTAGAAAATAACGGCTGTGATTTTATTAAACAAATGAGATATTAACGAGATGGTTGTTGTCAAGAGAGATAAATTCGTCCAAAACCTGCCTCGTAAAGCTGCAAAAATGTATATTGTCTCAAAAGACATTAAAACAAAAGAGCAAAGTCAAAAAAAGGGCCTTAACATGTAACTCATTATTGAAATCAGTGGCATCATAAAGAGACTGAGAAAGTGCAAAAAACAATCATGTTGTTGCAGTCTTTCCTGCTCGAAGGGAAAGAAACACATATACAGAAACCAAAAAAATAAAGAAGTCATAGCGTACATTATTATACGGATTATAATTGTATACAGATCCCTCAAAAACATATACATATCTTGAAGAGGACTTGGTTAAGCTATATATGTATTTTTTTTTTGTCAAAGCTATATATGTATATGTCGACTACTTTAAAGGTGGCAGATTCACCCACTCTCTATTCATAAGCAAATAAGCGTTCCTAAATTTGACTAATAGTGTACATTATTAGTTATTAGATGCATCATATTGTTGGAGACCATCTGGTTCCCAAGAAAAAATTCCAGAAGTTTTTTTTTAGTAATATGACACTACCCAAAAGTCCAAATACCTATTTTGGTCCCCCAAAAAATCACTAATTTCTCAAGATGATTTAGTACCTCAACTATTAATAGAAAACTTACAATAATACAATAAAGGAAGAATGCACAAATAGAAAAATAGATGTCTATTTATATGCCAACTAAAAAAAAAGATGTCTATATATAAGAGATAAAAAAATAAAACAAACTAATACGACAGAAAATCAAAAACATTAATGATCTATTAGACTGTTCTATTCTCCAAATAAGAAACATAAAAATTGTCTATCCACCAAGTTTACCATGAAAATATCTTAAAAATGAAAAATCTCTTAACCTTTCTATTTGTTTTTAGCATTTTCATGATTGACCACGTACAAGGTGACGGTCTTGCCGGATACAAGATCTCCAATGAACTCAAGTTCAACAAACTTCTTTGGATGAGTTGTTATTCTGGAGATGACAAAATAGAACCTAGAACTTTGAAACCTGGAGAACACTGGAAAGACACTTTTGAAACTAACTTATTTGGAACGACGCGTTTCATGTGTACATTGAAACAAGGTCCTCATTTTAAACACTATCAGAATTTTACAGCATTCAAAATTGCAAGTTATACAGATAATGAAGCCATATGGGATTGGAGAGCTAGAGAAACTGGAATCTTTTTGAAAGTTTGGAATGATGGACGTTACATAAAAGGCGAACAAGATATGCATAAAATGTATGATTGGATAAACTAGCTAACAAGCTATCTAAGAGTAAAAAGTGAAACTATAGAATATGTAAAAGTATCGTCTATAGAAGGAGATAGTAAAATACATATTCTAATGTTATTCAATTTTTTATACATAAATTCTTTTAAATTTTTGTATTATTGGATTGAGTATTGTGGAAACCGAAATTCATATTGTCGATTTTCGTAATCGGATGAAAGCAAAGAAACCCTAACTTTCTTTGAGGTCCCGAGTTTCTGCTAAGCCAAACGTCAAGAGATCATAATACGAAATAACAGACAAAGTAAAAGTAAAAAAGGAATCGAAATAAGAATTGAGCAATCGGGATCTTATTCCGAATCTGCGTGTGAGCGTTACAGCATGTGATAAGCCTTGGCCGCAAGAGTTGTAGGCGAGTTCCCTAATTCTAACAACGTAAGAATTGTAAACCTAGTTTAGTCGCACCTCGCTAACAAAAACGAAAAAATAACCTAATCACTCTAAGTGCTAAGTTCTGTAAAAATTTATGTGTGTTTGCGCCCTTCTCCTTCGCCTCTCTTATATATGCCTTCGTAAGTCGGCCAGCTTTCCTTTTCTGCCCTTGATTCGAGTTTATCCTTCCGCGAAAATATTCCTTTTATGATTCGAGTATATCCTTTTTCGAGAATATTCCTTACCTTCTCGATTTTCCATATTTATCTCTAAACTTGACTTTATCGTCTTTTCCATTTATCTTTCGCGGAATTCGGGTAAATCGTCAACGTGGTTGGGCCCATTCTCGTTCGAAATCGTAAGTGGACCTTTGTCGCGTTTTGGGCCTTCTTGGGCCGTTTTGCGATTAAGTGATTTTTACGATTTCTTTCGGAGAATTCATTCTTCGTGCGATTACACGGCGATTGTTTCGCTAAATGATAAGACCAGTTGTATAGTTAAGATAATATCGGTGTTTGAGTTAACCATTATCGTTTTATACGATCGATATGAAGTTTTTACGAAAAGAACAAGTCTTTACGATTGTTATCGTGAAACTTTAACGGAAATCCCAATCAAGATGAAACGAGGGACACTCAAGCCAAGATCCGAAGGAGAGAGGATGATGAAGAGAACGTGGTCTAGTCAACCCTGGACGACAAGACGTTATCCGTGTCTAGTCACCCGTGGGCGATTAGACTTTGTCAAGAGTCTAGTCGCCCATGGGCGACTAGACATTGTTCGTGTCTAGTCGCCCACGAGCGACTAGACCTTGCTCGTGTCTCGGGAGCGATGCAGTTATCTGCTGTTTATGGTGATTGTTTATCACCCGAAACTTGTCTTTTGAGATCTTTCAGGAGTTATTCGGAAGTCTCGGGCGTTGATTTCGATCTTTCTGTGTATAGTCGCTCGCAGATGACTAGACTTCACGGAGTAACTGCCTACGGTCGATTGGATGTGTGGTTTCGATGTTTGATCGGGAGAAGATGATCTAGGCGATAAGAACCTCGGAATTGATAGTTTCCTTATGTGCTTTGTTTTCGAAAGAGAGACAATATTTTTGTGGTGCTTTTTATGGTTTGATTTCGTCATGACTGTTTTTGATCCCAACAAGTATTTGTTTCATTTTACTAAATTACTTTGAATTCTAATAGTAATTATTTCTTTATAATACTTGTAGAAAACGGTTATTATACAATTTGTGATTTGTAAATATAAACGAAGTCGATGCCCACAAATTTGTGAATGCAAGTATCATATGAAAGATTTAACTATAATAATATATTTATTTATATTTATGTATTAAAGCAAACTATATTTTATGGGTGGTTGACTCAAAGAACATTGAAAATAAATTAATAACGAGAGGCATAGAAATATCGTCAATAAAATTTCTTTTATACAAAGGTTTTTGTTGGACTGTAGTTTTACATTGCAATAAAAAAATCAAACTCATCTTATTTTATTGATAAAATATAGTAGCAACAATCTCCGATTAATAAAGTTGGCATGATATATAATTCGTAGTTTGAAATATTTTTTTTATATATTATCACATGATTGAATGATTTATGGATTAAATTAACGTGAGTTTCTGATGTAGATTGATATTTGGAATATTTCCAAATATTTTAGTTATTTTTTATTATTTATTTTACTAATTATCTTAATTAATTGGATTTATCTTTAACGATTTTAGGGTATACGAAGGAACGAAAGTGTAAATTCAAAAATGAAAGTTCGAAGGCAAAGAGAACTGGTTTTTTCCAAAAAAAAATATTGCAGCTTAGTTTTTAGGATTATTTGGTTTCTCTATAAATATAAATAAGTTTTGTAGACTATAGTTGTATTTGTTTTTGTTAAAAAGTTTTCTTTATTAAATAGATGAAAATACAAACAAAACAAATTAATTTTTTTTTTAATTAATAAATGAAAGATGGGAACGGAGAGGAAGATCTAAACTCTGACCTTGCCAAAACCCACCGGAGAGTTAGAGGCCGACATTGAACGTCTACCAACCGCCACATGCGTCACGAGGGACGAACCCTCCAACGCCACCGTGGGAAAACATTGAAGCAGATTTCAAAGGGCTTTCACTTCCCGGGGCACACCATCGTGAAGATGATGTGAAGAGCTTCTCTACGAACCCCTTGCAAGAAAACGGGTTGAGCTGACTGCCACCTTCGATTTTCGCCTTCAAAATAACCTGCAAGAGAGATTACAGCAGAGCACTGGAGGAGGTGGTTCCACCCGTATCCGGTTTGGAGTGAACCGACCCGGGATTCAATTGAGGAATCAAAGTGCCGATGGGCCGTTAAGGCCCATCAAGGGGAACTCAGCCCAAATTAAGAGAAGAAAGGAGGGGCCCGGTTGATTCAAGATATGGGAGAATAAAACCGAAGGATCAGACATTAAAAGTGAAGGTTAATGCGCAATAAAGGAGTAGTTACAAGCTGAGAGTAGTATAAGTAGAGAAAGAGGATCTTAGGAGAAGGGATCGATTTTTCTTTCTAAAAACTTAACTTGTAATCATTTCAAATACTCTGTGCAATCAATAAAATATAGTCCGTTTCTCATACATCGTACCAAAAACGTACACCCGGTATTCTGTGTCGATTCTGGATCCAACAATTGGCGCTAGAAGGAGGGGAGGATTCCACTTTGCTACATCAGATTCCACGTAAGTCGGTGTGCGTTTGTTTAGATACTCCCGCCTCTTTTTCTTTCTTTTTTGCTTTCAAGGCAACATGTCAAGCAACAACGAAGCCGATGGACGAACCAGCCTAACCCTCCCAAGAGTTCGTGACGGAGACAACGCCAATCCAGCGACCGGGGTTCAGGAGCAGGAGCAAGTACACCCGACCCTCGATGTCCAGGCAGCGTTGGACCAAGTCCCAGAAAACATGCGGGGTATCTTCGCCCTGCTGGCAGAACGGACCACGAGACAAGAAGAGCAGGATCGGCAGTCAAGCCAGCGGCTAAAAGAGCTGGCGTAAGCTCAGGCTGCTCAGCTCGCAAGGATAAACTCCATCGCCCCGATCTCCCCACGGGAGCTCCGCGCTCTGGAAACCCGACCTGATGGCAGGGCGATCCCCGCTGACCGGAGGTCGGGCGATCGGGACCAAGGCCATCAGGACTCGGCCCTGGGAGGAATGTCCGCCCATCCGGACTCTGAGCTGCAGACATTAAAGCAAACGCTCGCCCAGGCGACCGTCGAGCTCCGGACTATGCATTCCCAGATCCATAAGGCCACCAGCTCGGAACCGGAGGTTCACCGAATAATTGAAGAAACTCAACGGACGCCCTTCACCAGCCGGATTGTAGGAGCCGTAATCCCGAGCATCAAACTCAAAATTGCTCCCTACAAGGGAATGACAGACCCCTCGAGCTCACATGACCGCATTTTTCATTGCAATGGGTCAGACCAAGTTCAATGAAGCCGACAAAGACGCCGGATATTGCCAACTCTTCGTCGAAAACCTCTCAGGGGCGGCTATGAATTGGTTCTTCCGTCTGAAGGCGAACTCGATTGACAGTTTCAATGAGTTATCGACCGCCTTCATCAAGCACTACTCGATGTTCATCGAGAAGGGCGCCTCCGATGCCGACCTCTGGACGATGACCCAGAAGAAGGACGAGTCTTTGCGATCATTCCTATCTAGGTTTAAAGCGGTCATCTCCAATGTGGTCGTCAGCGATGAGGCAGGCATCGTGGCTTTGCGTAATGCCCTTTGGTACAACTCCCGTCTCCGGGAAGACCTAATGCTTAACCGACCTAACTCCCTGGAGGATGCACTCCACCGAGCTTCACGGTTCGTGGAAATTGAGGACGAAAAGAAAGCGTACGCAGAAAAGCACGCTTCCTCGACGAAGACAGCATCCAAAGAGAAGCCCAAAGACGAGAAGGATAACAAGCGGTCTTCCAACGGGCACCGATCTGAAGGAAGCAACTCCAAGCATAGGTCGTTCCAAGCATACAACTCCCAAGGGTCCGAAAGGAACTCAGGGTCCAACTCCAACTACAAGTCCAGGTCCAACACCTGGACCCGGAGTGACGGACCCAGAACCTCGGACAAGTTCTGCGAGTACCATAACACCTCGGGACACACAACGGAGGAATGTTATGGGTTCAAGCAGTATTTGTTTAACAAATACAAGACGGAGGAGCTAGCTCGGAAGAACAAGGACCGAGAGGGAGAGCGCCTGCACAACGACATGGACCCACCAAAGCGAGATCGGGACACGCGACAGTCGGAGTGGACAGAGCCACCCACAGCTCGCAAACAGATTAGTATGGTTATGGGGCCAAGCCCATTCTTCAACGACACAGTCCGATCAATCAAGAGCTACAGCCGGCAAGCATACTCGAGCGTTGACGACGTCCAAGCTGCGATCAGGGACGACACCGTCATCAAATTTTCGGAGTGGCCAACGCGGAGCGTCGCGCAACCTCAGAATGACGCCCTAGTACTCGAGCTTATGATCGAGGATTGCGAAATAGCCCAGGCTCTAATCGACTCGGGCAGTTCCGTCAACGTCCTCTACAAAGAGACACTCGACAAATTGGAGATCCCTGAGGACCGCATAAAGAAGTCAAAGCAACCCCTCAACGCCTTCAACGATGCTACTACCATGTCCATGGGGACAATTAGGCTCAACACTTTCATTGGCGGTGTGAAGATGGAGACCAAATTCACGGTGGTGGAAGCCCCTGACATATACAATGTCATATTGGGAACACCATGGATACACTCGATGAGGGCAGTCCCGTCAACCTACCATCAGTGCATAAAGTTTCCCGCGGACCACGGGGTGGTCACCATTCATGGAAGCCAGCGAACGGCACGTTTATGCTACGTAAACGAAAACAAACTGCATAGGTCTCAAGAACGATACACATTCCAAATCCGAACACCAGAGACAAGCCCGGAGGAGGTAAACCAAGCTGAGCCATCCAATCCTGAACTCGGTAAAATTTGGCAAGTGTGCATTGACCCAGGAAATCCCAACCATTGCGTCGGCGTTGGGGCGAATCTAGAGAAGGAGATCTTAAGGGAGTTGGTCGCATTCCTCAAAGACAACAAGCATACATTTACTTGGACAATAGATGACATGCCAAGGATAGGCCTAGACATTACATTCCACGAACTCAATGTGGACCCGACCTTCAAACCAGTTCGCCAAAAGAGAAGGAAGCTAGGCACGGAGAGAGCGGAGGCCGTCAACGCGGAGGTAGAGCGCCTGCTCAAGGCTGGCTCAATTATTGAAGTCAAATACCCGGATTGGTTAGCCAACCCGGTGGTCGTCAAAAAAAAGAATGGCAAGTGGCGAGTTTACGTGGACTTCACCGACCTTAATAAGGCGTGCCCAAAGGATTGCTTCCCATTCCCACACATAGACCGGTTGGTCGAAGCAACAGCTGGGAACCAGCTTCTATCATTCCTGGATGCCTTCTCCGGGTATAACCAAATACTCATGCATCCGGATGACCGAGAAAAGACGGCTTTCGTTACCGATCGTGGACTCTACTGCTACAAGGTGATGCCGTTTGGCCTCAAAAACGCTGGTGCAACATACCAAAGATTGGTGAATAAGATTTTCTCCGAACAGCTCGACAAGACGATGGATGTATACATCGACGATATGCTGGTCAGATCACTAAGAGAGGACGACCATGTCGGTCACTTACGCGAATGTTTCTCCGTCCTCAACAAGTATGGAATGAAACTTAATCCGACCAAGTGCACCTTCGCCGTTACCTCGGGCGAGTTTCTGGGGTACCTGGTGACTCAGCGCGAAATTGAGGCAAACCCAAAACAACTTTCAGCTATCATCAACATGAAGTCTCCCACCACAATGCGAGATGTGCAACGGCTCACCGGGCGTATAGCGGCTCTAAGAAGATTCATTTCCCGTTCAACCAATAAGTGCCTTCCATTCTACCAGAAGCTTCGTTCAAATAAGAGATTCGAGTGGGACGAGTCGTGTGAAGAGGCATTCACCCAATTAATGATTTACCTCACCTCACCTCCGATATTGTCTAAACCCGAAACCGGAGAAGTGCTGTATCTTTATATTGCTATCTCTAGTGCGGCGGTCAGCGGAGTTTTGGTGCGGGAGGAGAGCAACGAGCAAAAGCCCATTTTTTACATCAGCAAGTCTCTGGTAGATGCTGAGACCAGGTATATGGTGACCGAAAAGTTGGCGCTGGCCGTGGTCACATCAGCCCGGAAACTCCGTCCATACTTCCAGTCTCACTCCATCACCGTACTGTCAAATCATCCGCTTCGCACCATACTTCACAGTCCGACACAGTCCGGACGCCTAGATCAGTGGGCGATTGAACTCAGCGAATACGACATCGAGTACAAGCCCTGAACCGCGCTGATGTCGCAAGTCCTGGCAGATTTCATCGTATAGATAACGCCTGAATTGAGCCCGGACACGGAAGACCCAGGTACCTGGACTCTACACGTAGACGGCTCCTCCTCCAACAAGGGGTCAGGTATCGGGGTACAGCTTGTTTTTCCAACCGGCGAAACCATCGAATAATCCTTCCGCCTTGCGTTCCCGGCCTCCAACAACGAGGCCCAGTACGAAGCGCTCCTTGCAGGGTTACGTCTGGCAAAGGCAGTTCACGCAGCTAGGATCAACGTCTTCTGCGATTCTCAGCTTGTCGCGAACCAGTTCAATGGAGAGTACGAAGCTCGGGACGACCGCATGACCGCGTACCTGAAGCTGGTGCAGACGGCGACAGCTGAATTCGATGAATTTTCCTTAACCTAAGTACCACGAAAGGAATACTCCGCCGCTGATGCGCTAGCCGCACTGGCCTCCGCTTCTACGGACAGCCTGCGCCGCACAATTCCTGTCGAAACCCTGGCCAAGTCAAGTATGAGTGAAGTCCTGAAGGCACCAACCTCTGAAGCCTCAAGCGAGCTGCCAGCTCTGCCGCAGGCCATGGCCCTTCACGAGGACGATCTTGGAGATGAGCACGGCGCCACGGCACTTGAAGGAATTGGCAAGGGGAAGACTGGCGCAATGAGATACGAGGTTACATCGCCGACGGAGATGTCCCACCTAACAAGTGGCAAACTCGAAAGCTGAAGCAACGGAGCGCGCGCTACACGTTGTTTGAAGATAAGATTTTCCGCCGGAGCGACACGGGCGTCTACCTATATTGTGTGCATGGTGATGAGTTCAAGAAAATACTCCAGGAGATCCACTCAGGTGTCAACGGGAACAACGCCGGCGGTAGGTCGCTGGCACAGAAGATATGAAAGCAAGGATACTACTGGCCAACCATGGAGCGCGATTGCCTGGCATATGCGAAGAAGTGCGAGAGGTGCCAACGACATGCCCCCATCATCCTTCAGCCGACCGAGCTCATGAAGTCGGTTATGACTCCATACCCGTTCATGCGGTGGGCAATGGACATCATCGGTCCATTGTCCAAGTCCAATAAGAAGCAATACCTGCTCGTCCTTACTGACTACTTTTCCAAATGGGTAGAGGCAGAAGCTTACGCGACGATCAAGGATAAGCAGGTCATTGACTTTTTGTGGAAAAATATCTTGTGCCGACATGGCATCCCGCATGCGATTGTCATAGATAACGGCCCTCAGTTCACCTCCAAGGACTTAGAGCATTTTTGCTCTGTTTACAAGATCGCTATCCAGTTCTCCACGCCTCACAATCCTCAAGGCAACGGGCAAGCTAAGGCTACGAACCGGCGTATTATCGAAGGTCTTAAGAAGCGATTGGCCTCCAAAAAGGGGAGTTGGGCCTTGGAGCTGGACGGAGTCCTCTGGTCACACCGCACAATGCCGCGTCGCGGCACCCAGCAGTCGCCTTACTCTCTCGTATATGGCGTGGAAGCTATGATCCCCGCTGAGGTACGAGTGCCTACGCTACACCACCAGATCCTTTCAAAAGACGTCACAACCAACGATGAACTACTAAGGGAGAATCTGGACACAATAGAAGAACAGTGCGAGCTCGCTTTCATCCGCCTCTAAGCCTACCAAAAACACGTCGCTAAGTACTACAACAAGAATGTTCGTTCGCGCGCTTTCCAGGAGGGCGATTTGGTCCTTCGGCGTGTGGTCCAGAATACGTCCGAGTATCAGGCTGGCAAGCTCGGCGCCAGTTGGGAAGGCCCTTATAGCATCGCCAAGGCCCTACATCCCGGGGTGTACGAACTCCTCCGCATGGATGGGACACCGGAGCCTCGTCCTTGGAACTCGGTGAACTTGAAAACCCACTACAACTAAATTTCATGACGCGCCTTTTCTCAAAAAACAAAAAAAAAGAGAAGGAGAAAAAAACAACATATGCCCTTTGGGCTTCTATGTAATCGAACTAAGGAAAGGCTTGATCCCTCCGGGGTACGTAGGCAGCCCGTTTTGGGTACAACTACAATAATAAAAAAACATATTCTTGGACTCATTTACGTTCTACAAAGCTCGGTCATGACGGTTCTCTGGCTAGGTTCTCTGACTCCCGAGCTAGTTGCGCGCTTCTCATAAGTGCCTAGGTGAAACGACACCATGGATGTAGAAAGGCAGCCTTTCATATGGTTCCTCACATCCCGGTATGACTTAAGCATACCTTTGAAGGATAGTCGGGCCATGTCCGCAAGACACTCAAGAATCAGATTCCTTTTGTTACTTAGGAATCTCCTCTCTACTTAGATAGGAAATCTTGAGTGTGGCACGGGGTAAGCCAGCAGTGTGCTGCGCCCAAAAGCCAAGTCTTGAAACAGGGTAAGCCGGGGACATTCCTCGCTCCTATGTTCGCTACTAAAGATAAGAGTGAACTCCGTAAGAGGGCCCTCGTGTTCCGCAAGTCCCCTGACTTGTAATGGGAGCAATACTCCCTTTTTCACGACTTTCTCCCATTCTTGTGTCTTGCTCATTCACCATTCTTTGATCATAGTTGATCATAGTTGGCAACTTAGCTTCCACAGCTTCTCCTTTACTTGTAGCTACTTTGCACCTATCTGATCTTGAGCCCTTTTTGTAAGGTGTTCCTGGTTTACACAGCTCAATATCAGCAAGGTTACCACTGCCGTAGCTTGTCTTGAGCTCGCCACGATGGAGTCAATACTTTGTCGTGAAAGATAATCAAACAATACATCTGCGTACCTATTGCAACAGCAACCTAATATTGGATTAAATCTTGGGTGGTTTGAGTCTAGACAAAGAAAATCTTAACTTAAACCTCAAAGTTTGGATAAAAGCCCTCCCGGGCACAAAGGAGTTTAGAGTTAAGAAGCTGGATAAAAGCCCTCCCGGGCACCAAAAGTCATAATTGAAAAACAAAAGGAAAGCAAAGGAGCTAACGGAAACTGGAAAAAAGGTTTAGACAAATTACAAAAATATATCAAGGCCACAGGCGGCCTAGTCTTGGGTTTCTCCGTGGTCTTGGGCAAGCTCAGAGGCAACAGTTGGGAGATGACATCAGCATTAGACCTAAACTGGTCAATCTGGAGGGCTGGAGGAGCAGGAGGGGCATCATCATTGCGAGCTGGAGGAGCAGGAGGAGCGTCAGCATTAGCAGCAAGCTCCTCAGAAGATACCACGGCAGGAGCAACTGGCACCATGGGGAGCTCCGAAGGACCAGCAGAAACCGAGGAGACCTCTACCTCAGCAAGAGCAGGGGTAGGAGCCAGCAGGCCAGCCAAGGAGGACCCTTCAGAACTATCTGATACCGGGGAGACCCGGAGGTCTTCAGCAAGATTGAGCTGGATGACATCCATTTCATCAAGCTCCTCGGCAAAGTCCTTAAGGGCTGTGGCAGCGAGCTCCCTCTCAGCAGTCAGGTCAGGCTCGGCCCCTTGGGCCTTGCTCTCCATATTCTTGTCAATAAACTCAGCCCCGGCGTGGGCTTGAGACTGCAAGAGAGCATTCTCATCCACGAGCTTGGCGTCCGTGATAGCCCGCTCGATCTTCAGAAAGCGGGCCTTGTATTTAGCGGCGGCCTC
>OVAN01000173.1:0-79097 GCA_900406275.1 Anastatica hierochuntica | reverse complement strand
CCTCCCTCTCCCTCTCCCTCTCCCCACGCCCTCTCTTTGTGATTTTGAGATGATCGTTAGCTTCTCCTTGGATGGGTATTTATATTTCAACATAAGAGGAGGTGAACCACAATTGTTAATACCACCATTCTTCACAATTACGACCACCATCACAAGACGTAATCTTTGAACCGTATCCACCGTTCTTAACTAACAATTTTCCACTTGAAGATTTGATTGAGGATCAACAAAATCTTCACACCATTCCTTCTACCTTGTCATTCCATATTTCTTACATTTTTATGTTTTCGTCATAAAATATGCTATGTTTTCTTTTGTATGAATCTTCAGCATATCCATCGTACCCTCTTCTAGAGGCAGATCTAGAAGCTAAATCTATATGGGGCACTTATTTTTAAATATCATATAATATAATTATTTAAATTATTACATAAATTATTCGAGTTTTTAGCACTATTTTAAATTGAACCAAACTATAGAAAGTATATTATTTTAAATGACAACATCATTTTTGGTACTTAATATAAATTTTTACACTCAAAATAATAATTTCTCCTTTATAAAAGCATGTACTTCTTCACCGTATTTGTATATAAAAAATATTACAATAGGGAAATGAATTATAATCAACAATGAAGGTAACATGTGAAGAAATAATAAGTTTTAACTTTGGAGAAAACAAATTAAAGAAAGAAAAAATATGTATTCAAAACAACTTTGTAAAACGATTAGAATAAATATTTGGGAATACACTTTTCTGCATATTTTGAATATCTAAGAAAGAATAAAAAATTAATTTTGGAATTTTGAAAAAAAAAATAAAATAAGATATTTTTTAGAACAAAAAAAAAAGAGAATGGAAATATAGAGTTTTGAGCCTTTGACCCAACATTTATAAGGAGCAAAAACAGTATCATGTAACCTTTTTTTTTGCCAAATATGATGTTTCATAATACTTGTAAGTCAAATTTATAAAAGTGTGGGGCCACTGCCTACATTTTACAACATAGGCTCGCTCTTACCCCTTTATACTTTCTCATAAACAAAGTGATACTAGACATGTATATGCGTGTTTTTGAATGAAATGTTGGATTCTTTGTTAGATGCACCACAATCTGACTATTATAAAAAAAAATTTATTTTGTTGTTCCTCCATTACAATTTTCAACCACATTGCTTCTTTACTAGCTTGTGTAGCTGCTACATATTATGCTTCTGTTGTTGATGTAGCTACAGTTGACTTTAGTTTTGAAAACCCAGCTTCCAGCTTTGCTAGCAAGTGCAAACACTTATTTGGTTGTGAATTTGTATTTATCCATATCACATGCATAATCGGAATCAACATATATAGTCTCTGATAACAATGTCTGGTCCTCCATAACATAATGCAACATTTGAGGTCCCTTTGCCAGGATTCGTCATGTATCAACTTATTACTCTCACTCCTTATTCAATGTATGGTCATGTACAAATCATTGCGAACATTAAGATTCCACCTGCTGATGCACACGATACTCGAGACATTTCCATCATTTCTTCTTGACTGCTAGGAATCATACTGGAGGATAACCTGAAATTAATAGGAAGTGGGAGTAGAGATTGGCTTACAATCTTGCATGTTAAACCTCAGCAAAATTTTCTTCAAATAATTCTTTTGTGAAAACCAAATCTTCCTATTATTTTTGTCTCGGTGAATTTGCATCCCTAAAATCTTATTTTTTGGTCCCAAGTTCTTTCATATCAAACTCCCTAGCCAATTATGCATTCAATTCATTTATACTATCATTGTTAGGGTCTGCTATCAACATGTCATTTGCATATAACAATAGAGTAATGAACTCTCTTTCACCAAACCTCCTTAAATATGCACAAAGGCATGCATGAAGTTTGTTGTATTTAAGGCTCATGATGAAGAAATCAAATCTCTTGTACCAACACTAGACACCTATTTTTGACCGTATTGTTATTTGTTCAACCTGTATACCAAGTTCTCCTCTTCTTTTTCTTTAAAATCATATAGTTGGAGGATATAAATTTCTTATTTAAGATCTCCATTTAGAAAAAAAAATTCACATCTAACTTCTCTAGATTAAAGTCAAATGTAGCACATATCGTCAAAAGTATTCGAACTGTTGTAAGTCAAACCACATGTGAAAAATTTTCGTTGAAGTCAATGCCTTCTTTCTGAGCATATCCTTTCACCACCAATCTACCATGATAATGCTCTGCTTGGTCATCCCCATTTCGCTTGATCTTATAGATTCATTTGTTTCCAATAGTTTTTCTTCCTCGCGATAATGGTACAAGCTCCCAAGTTTTAGTTTTACGTAGAACTTCAATTTATTCATGCATTGTTGTCATCCACTTAGACATACCTGAACTGCGCATTGCTTCTTGGAGATTTGTTGACAATATGCCACATTGTAGCTCATATCATAATCTCTGTGCCAAGTTGTTGTTTTTTTAATGCGCTTTCGTTTACTAAGTTCTTCATTTAACTTGGTTGGTTCTATTTCTTCGTGTTCTGGTGTTGCTTCAGAAGAATTCTTATTTTCCACTTGTATTACTATAGTCTTTGACATTTCCTTTGAACTGCTATTTTCTTCTTCGATTTGTTTATCTTATGTGAAGCTAATATCCCTATTGATTATAACCTTGTGAGCAGTGGGATCCCATAGGCGATACCCATTTAAATCATCAACATATTTCAAGAACAAATACTGTATAGGCTTTAGATCTAGTTTTTAGTTTCTTGTGTATTGTACATCACGTACATTGGACTCCTAGATATATTGAGGTTTGAAAATTCTATTGACTTTCCTTTCCACATCTCCATCGTTGTTTTCAACTCAACTACTGTTGATGGTAACCTACTTATCCATCTTCATTCATAACTCCTTTTCCAAGCCTGCAACTCCCAACATTGCTCTTGTTCTTTCTAATAGAGTCATCTTCATTCGCTCTACCACTCCATTTTGTTGAGGAGTGTATGATGTAGTGCTTACCTTTTGATGCCTTCAGGTTTACATTTGCTAAATTCATCAATAATATATTCACGTCAATTATATGTCTTCAAACACCTTCTTCTCAAATTCAAGTTCCACTCGTGCTTTGAAAACTTTGAAATTTGAAGAACACATCTCTTGGAGTATTCATCGATGAAGGAAACAAAGTACTTCGTTCCTTCTAGTGATATAACTGGTGCTTGCCATACATTAGAGTGAACTAATTCTAGAACAGCTCTACTTCAACAATTTGATGTGCTAAATTTAAATCGATGTCGGTTTCTTATACACAATGCTCACAAAAGTGTAGTGATACATATGTCAGACCTGGATGTAACTTCTTCTTTGCTAGAATTTGCATGCCTTATTCAGACATATGCCCAAGTTTCTGATGTCATATTGATGTAGCTTTATCACTGAAATTTCTTGAAGCAGGGAATAATAAAATGGAGTAAAATCCAACTTCATTTTGGAGTTACTACATTTTGGAGTAAAAAACGAAGATATACACGGGAGATTGTCTAAGTGAAACACACAAAAATATAACGGTAATAGGACTCAACTCCAACTAATTAATATGCAATAACATTGAAAGAATGAAGAATAGAAGAGTAAAAGTTGGTGACCAAAAATAATCTATAATATAATAAGATGCCAACTCTTTCCAAGGTGTTGACACGTTATCACTCGAGAAATTGAGACGTTTCCTATTGAAATTAATTTAGTAAAAGCCATTAATAGTACTTATAAACTTTTCATCTTATATATTGAACCTATGGAACCGTAAAAAAAACAGTGAAACATCATAACGAACTAACGTTTAATATATCTCTATGAATTAAAAGGATGTTTCGCAATAATTTGTAGTCATTTATCATAGTTAACATGAGCTATCTGATTAATATACAATGAATTTTTATACAAGATCGATAATAATCTTTGACATCTTGCTCAATATCATGTTGCAGTCATTTAATGATTTTTTAGTTTTGCTTTCGATACTTACAATTTGCAACAATACTAACACATATTACATCTTTTCTTTAAATTATATATATGATTTTGATCATATAAATTTTATTATAATTCATATATATAAACTAGGTGTTAGCCCGTGCCGTGCACGAGCATGGTTTGATTTCGGATATTAACTCAAATATTTGAGAAATTTTGCCCCCATGATCGATAATTTTAGTTGAACAAACACGATTTTGTTTAAGCTCAAGACTGTTATCTTCCTTTTTGCTATAAGATAAGAACAAGCTAACATTTTGTAATGTATTTTTTTCCTATGCTAGTTTTCCATGTTAATGATCTTTAGTCCTAATCATCTTCCTCACAACCATTTTTCTTCTTTGTTTAGTCTATCTAGACCTGGACGTTTGGATATCCACTTGGCTTTGATTGAGTTCATTAGACTTAGGGGAGAATATGTTTAAGTCTCAATTAAGTCTTCTAGAAGTTCGGGTTGGGTACAACTCGAGTGTAATCGAGTTCGGAGATGTTCGAATACCCATTCTTACTTTTTTCGCAAACCTGATTTTGCAGATAAAGCAAACATAGTTCTTGATAAAAATCCAAAAACGACAATGATGGATCTAAGATATCCTTGAATTCGTACAAATTAAAAATATACTTTTCATCATCAAGTGCAAAACCAAGACTGTCATGAAGCATTGAGGAGAACTAAAACCTATGCAGATATTTTTCTTTTGTTGTTGGATATTTCTCTTTTAAGTTTTGACCATTCTTCTCCACAGAAACTTTTCCCACTGGAACCATTTTAGACAAAAAAAAAAACTCTTTTCTTCTAATTCAAACAGATATATATGATCATTGAGCTTGATAGCTTCTTTGGAGATTGCATGAAAACCGGCGAAAAAAGAGATTGCATGACGACCAGAAAAAATTCTTAACTTTGCAAATATATCCCCTATCACAAGCTAGTTGGTTTCGGTCGATGCTTTTATCCAATTCTCTGCCCTAGCGCCACTCCTATCAAATTTAAACAAAACAATGTTAATTAAGAAAAAAGTAAATTGAACATAAGATACTAAAATATATAAATTGAAACCATACAGATGTAAATTATAATGGGTTTTCACGTACTTTCAAGAATAGTTAAAGAGATCAATACATGGTATAAGAATAAGACTCTCTTCACAAACCAGCTTTGTGCAAGAAGCAAAACCATCATTAACATTATCCAACGTTGATGTGTCAAATTTTAACTGTAAAATAAGTCGTTTAAGCTCGTTACTAATAAATCAAATAAATAAATCTAGAAAAGCAAGGGATCTAAGAAAAAGAAAATACTGATAAGTAAGAGAAAGATTCAAATTTCTTAGGACACAAGAGACACATAATTTCTTTAAAACTCTCCCATGAAATTTCCACATTGCGTCTCATGGATTTGATATTCTTGGCGAAAAACTGTGCATGTCTTTTTTCCAATATATCAGGAAGTGCTTCCTAAAATAATCATATGGATATAAACTCCTACTATTTAGAAATACTTTATAGATTTTTTTGGGTAAAATGTTAAGATATTATTACCATTTTCAAGAATTTTTGACAAATGTACATAGATTAACAAGAAGCGGATTACTAACTACAACTACGACAACATCGAAAAACAAAAGAAAAACGCAAACAAGCGGAAGTAAGAAGCAATGAACAAGCAACCTGAGATAAAGACGCTCACAACTGACGAGGGCTTGGGATTGTAAGACGTTAAGCGATTTCAACGGATAGAACCTACAGCGGAGGCCTTCATATCGAGTCTCCTAGGCCAGCGATTGTTGGTGGTGAGGATAAAGGAGTGACGCAAAGCCAATCGCCACCCTGATCTAATCCAACCAGCATAGTGAATTTTATCAATCTTGCACCATCACCCGAGAAGTCGAATCATCCACCTTGAGCCACACCGCAACTAAAAATCGAGTCCACCTTTCGATAAGTAGTCACGTTCCCCCTGTCGTCACTCGCCATCGTCCGAGTAAAACCACTTGAGCTCATTATTGTTATTCACAGCTAAAAAAAAGAGTCACCTTGCATGGCCTCCTTCGACCTGCAAAAGGAAAGAGAAGCAATTCTAGCATCATCGACCAAATGAATCGACAAAGACACTAGGATGAGCTGCTTCAAGTCGTGTCTTCTCTGAAGTTTCCCACTCTTGATGACCACTTCAAGACACAGTAGAACTCGCCACGATCCACCTCTAAGAACCAGATGATGGTTTTCTTTATCTCCAAAGGTTACAACACCTGAGAAGAACAGGTAAGTAACACCTATGGGCCGAACAAAGGAAAAATGCTGATAAGTAAGGATGCAATGTTGGAGCTTAGATAAAGGGGAAGAGCCGCCATCGGTCCAGAGCACATAGTGGCCATAGACGATCACACACGCTTATGCTGAGACCTTGAAGCAGCACGCGCCTAACCACAGGAACTCTGACTAACACACGAAAACCACAATACCTATGCACGCGCCTCCAGAAGTAAATAACCACCGAAGCCTTCCTTGATTTAAGTCTAGGGGGTCCTACCGCTTCGACGCCGAGACAAAAAAGAGCCAAAAGACTGCCAACACACTTCTCACTGAACCCTAATCTCGACAACCATAGCGAGATCGACGGTCTGTAGAGAAGGAGTCTCTACCCACTAGCATACGAGTCTCGACGGTCTGTAGAGAAGGAGTCTTTACGAAAATCACAAAAACACTCTAGATTGTTATTAGGCTCTTGATCTATCTTAGGAAAAATTAGTTTATGTGAAATTTTTCCTAATAAAGACAATTGATCATATGCCATGAAACAAAAATAGGAGATTTGTCTTCTTACGTTGTAGGTATAGAGAATATATAGGTAGATCCTTATAAACATTTTTAGCTACTTTTTGTATAAGGGCAGTAGATATTTAGAGACTAACTTAGTTGATTAGATAACTTAGTTGATTAGATCCCTTTGCTTAGCTGATGAAAAAGATGAGATTTGAGTTGTCGGGAGATTCGCCATGAGGCTGATGGGATTTTAAAAAGAAGTCAAGAATGATCATGGACAATTTTTAGGTTGATACATTTATGAGATGATCTATATATTTAAAAGATAATAAAAAAATAAGAACAGAAAAAAGGAGAGGATCGATATAGAGATTTTTTATTGGTCGAATAATGGTAGATTATTTTATAAGATAATCACAGAATTTTGAGTAGGGCTAAAATCATCCACAAAAATAAAATATGGAAAACATATGAAACGATTTGGCGACGCCACGTCACAGTGGACGCCCTACATCATGACACATATGTACTTAAGGGTTTTTTTTTCCGAAACGCCGAGAAACGTTCTCGTGATGCCATGTCACCAACCCGTTTTCTACAATCACGTGGGATTTTAACTTCGTATTTAATGATATTATAGATAGATAGATATTTTTGGTAAAATCAAACTAAAAAAAAATAATGTGTATAGCGCGGATAATCATCTAGTGATAATAATAGTAAGAGAAAAAAATTTTAAAAATCTAGTAGATCTTCAAAATCATTTAGATATAAGAGATACGTTATGAAGGTTTTAAATATTCGTTCACAAAATCTGACAGTTAAGATATTTTAACCAACCGTGCGTTGAGAACTTTGAGTTAATGTTAAACATAAGAGGTTTGTTTTCCTGTACTTTTAGTTCTTTTTTGGTGGGAGTGATACCTTACACTAAGCCATAAGATATTTTTAAAAAATTGATTCCGAGTCAAAGGAGAGGAAAAAAACACTAAAATATTTTGCATAAACGATTAATTTAATTTTATATACTCAACACTGGAATCCTAAGACCATCTCCAATGATTCACTCTATTTTTTACTTCAAAACAGAATAACTCTATAATAGAGAGATGAACAAAAAAATAAATTGATTACTGTATATAGAGTATTATTGGAACATTTTTACTCCAAATTTTATTTTAGAGTGAAAAATACAGTGGGATTGGAGTTGTTCTAACTACGTTAATAGTTAATTTTTTCCCGATGTTTACATTTTTTCATGTGTTTGTTAAAATTTGTTTTTATTTTGCTTTACTTCCATCTATATGGTTTATTATAAGATAAATTTCCTCAACAAATGCAATACAATTAAAAAAGTTTATTTGTTTTTCTATCATAATTTTAATTATATAGATCAAAGATAGTAAGCAATTCTTAGTTTTATGAGATTTCTTCTAGAGAATGAATTCATTTACACTCTTTTTTATTATTAGCTATTGGTGTAGATGAGGGTAGCGTAGTCTCTGCGCACCTTAGATGTGGTGGTTCTACGTCGATTGTTGCTATAACGAAAAACGTAATAGTTGTATAGTACTAGATATGATTCTTTACCCCCAAAGTGAAATATCTTTCATGTGAATCCTTGGTTTTCTACATTCACGAAAATCTATATCCTTCCTACTCTTACTTCAATTAATTATTATATAAGTAAGTAGAGTAAAATTTACATCACAGCCGTTGTGTTTTTATCTAAATCCACGAACTATTCTATAGACTAAGAAGATTGGAATTTTACAGACATACTAGTTCATAACCTTTTTACAAATTAGAT
The DNA here is from genome assembly GCA_900406275.1 of Anastatica hierochuntica. NCBI lineage: Eukaryota > Viridiplantae > Streptophyta > Magnoliopsida > Brassicales > Brassicaceae > Anastatica > Anastatica hierochuntica. Next base: position 70,502 of record OVAN01000173.1, on the reverse strand, counting down.
CTATAGATATATAGGATTTTTTGTTGACAAAAAAAAAAGACATATAGGATTTTTTCTTTTATCCAGGTTTTGTAATCTATATGTGAATTCTACACAGATAGGGATGTAATAATTGACTAAAGTTATATCAGCGCAATCTATATCTATATGACATCGTTATCTTAGATTTTCATCATCTCTGTATCATTGGAACTTTGGAAGATAATTTTATGAGTGAATTGGTCAATTGATAGAAAAAATATTTGCAGATATTCATTAAATAAAATAATTTTAACGCAGATATAGCATATCATATTCATTAAATAAAATATTCTAAATTCTTTTGTCTCTCATCTGACATTTTTCTCTTTCAACTCAGTGAATTTGGACGATCTGTTTTTTTTTTGTTATAAATATTTTCTCTTTCTTAAAACATACAACATCCCTATTTAAAATTATTTCATAGCTTTCTAACTATATTGAAATAAAATTTTAACTATGCGGATAAAAATTAAAACATTTTCATATATTTTAAATTTTTTAAACAAATATATATTTCGCAAATCACTAAATATATAAATATTGAAAGGTTAATTTGAATAATCAGACTATGCAATTCGATAAAGATATAACCAACTTCAAGAAATCGAGTATCATATATACACAATCGCTTAATTAACTTCTAAATGAAAATTAAATGTCAAATTTCAACTAATAGTGTTTGCCGACAAAAAATAAGACATAGTAGTCATATTACATCATATAGTACTACAATATTATTTATACAGTACAATTGTTTTCTCAAATACAATCAATTATTCCTTCTGTTCTATTATATAAATCTTTTGAGAGAAAAAGTGAAATTAAGAATCTTGTCTTTTTTTACTAAAAAATATTATTTATATCTACATAAAAACAATTCAACATATAAGAAAAATCGTTTCAATAATTATTGAACTAAAGACACTAAAGATTTACATAGATAAACACATGTATAAAATGGAACAGAGAGAGTATCATATAAGCAAACATCAAAACAAAAAAATAAAGCTGACTATTATATCAATAAACACATGTAGAAATCCAACTAATCCCACAATTTATAAACCAAATAATAAATAAAACCAAAATTGTTATCCATATAAAAAAATAGAAATACTTTTTGAAATAGTATACATTGTATGACTTAAAAACATTTTTGAATAAGAGTACTATTTCTGTGAATATATAAAAAACACAAATAATTAAATATTAATGAAAGATAAGCCGAAACTTACTTATATGTAACTGATAATTGAACGTATAATATAAAACTTAATGTAAAAATTAATTTATAATGGAATAATCTAATTATAATGTGAGAAAATTAGTTAGAATGGGGTGAATAATATATATAAAAGTATAAATTATGTAATTGAAGTGTATCAGTGTATGACATAATTCTCTCTTTAACAAGATATTACAGAAAAAGTTTTAAAGAGGAGTATCTGAGAAGGGGAAAAATTAAGTGTTTCAAAAAATATGTTATTACGATATGACATATAAAGTCAAATTATTTGTGAGACATGTTCGAGGAGAGCTTAAAATGATTGATTTGACTATCTATGTCATCAAAGTGCACTTATCTTTTCGGGCACTTGTCTTGAGAGAACTACACAGTTAAGCGTGTCTATGTTAGAGTAGCACTAGGATGATTGACCTTCCGCGAAGTAATCGCGGAATCGTGCGAGTGAGGAAAAAATACGAGGAAAGATTGCGTGGTGATTGCATGGACAGTCCCGTGAACCCGAGGGAGATGCTGAGGCACACAAAAGGGACGGTCGGATGCGTTACAATTTGGTATCAGAGCCGACCCAGATGAGTGTGGAGTCAAGGATTCACACCATCCGGGGTGACGATCCTGATGCGCAACGAGGACATTGTGCTTTGTAAGTGGGAGTGATTGTGAGACCCCATTTATAGAGTTATAGCAGTATGTGAGGAGAGTTTAAAAGGATTGATTTGGCTACATATGTCACCAAAGTGCAATTGCCTTTTCGGTCACTTGTTCTGAGAGAACTCCACAGTTAGACGTGTTTATGCTGAAGTAGCACTAGGAGAGGTGACCTTCCGGGAAATTCGCGGAATCGTTCGAGTGAGGACAAAACACGGGAAAAGATCGTGTGGTGATTGCAGAGATAATATTTCATGACTTTAAAGTGTCCTCGAGATAGCACTCCCGACCATCAGATAGAATAAGTCAGTAAATCTAGAAAGAGTCGTCAGAGCACACGAAAAGGACGGTCGGAGAAATTACAATATTTTTCATAGACAGACAATAAGGTCACGTGGTAGTTTCACCAATAAACAAAAAAACCCAATTTTTGCCATAAAAACAAAATTGTCCAAAATACATACAATATAACAGGTTTTTTATGCATGGGTAGTTTTGTTAATTGTGCTTTATCTTGGTCGTCCAATTTTATTATACGTTGCATGTAGTTAGTTTACAAATTATATATAAAAAAAATAGATCTTGTCACTTGCTAATGAGAGCATAAAATCAGGATAAATCTCAATACCAATTATTGGTAGAAAAATAGAGGTTGAAAGAAATAACTATCGGGGTAAATCTTCTTCAATTTCAATTATAACAGTAATGATGAGTATATGTAAATCTCATAATATTATAATACAATGAATAATGATAATGAATTGGACGGAACCGATCTACTAATTCTTTGATTCCAGTTGTAAGAGGGATCTTGAATTAAGAAATAGATTCTAGAAACTAAAAAAGGTATCCTGAGCAATCGCAATAATCGGATTCACTGATATTCCTGCTATAGTAGATGCTATCACACATACAATCATACTCAATTCGATGGAATTGTTTGATTTTAAAGGGGATATTATATAATTTCGCATGTGAGGGGTTATTTTTTGGTTTCGTCTAGTCATTAATAGCTTGATTATTTTTAGATATATTGGTATATAGTATCAATAACTTTGTATAAAAATGTACAATCAATAATTAATTCCACCTTTTGAAAACCAATTCTATTTACCGTCTAGATTGTTCCTATGTTAGATGAGAGTGCTACATATTAGGCCAATATAATGAACATTTGAAGAGATTTGCTTCTCAGGTGATTACCTACGACATCTGGCAGGGAAAAACCCTCATATTTCATGGTTACGGCGATCTGGAGCTAGGAAGTCGGCGTGTTCCTCCAGTGGTCGGAGAGTGGCGGCTTTGAGGGCTTGAAGGACTCTCGTATGAGGGTTTCAACTATGATTTCACAGTTCCGATTCTTCCTTTGAAGAATCTGATTCGGAGAAGTGAGTCGAGCGTTTGAAGGTTGTAAGGTGGTTGAAGATCTTCCTTTGGAGATCATCGATCTGCTTTCCTTAGTCAATAGTTCTGTCTGTTGCTATAGCTTCTCCCTGTCTCCATTGCTGCTCTGTTATTGTGCTACTGTTCTGTTTTCTCGCGATGGAGAAGAGCAGAGGGAAAAGGCCAATGGTGTACGAAGATGATGATGAGCTAATCATGATCCCTCCTCAGGATACATCTAAGCTCGTTCAAGAATATAACTTGACGTTAATTGGTCGGGTTTTGAATCCAAAGAAGCAAGATGTAGACAAGCTTCTAGCTTATATGCCTCAACAATGGGGTTTAGATGGGAGGATCACAGCCAACAATCTAAGAAATGAGTGTTTCATTTTCAACTTTGACTCGGAAGAGGACTTGAAGTTTGTAGTTGACCAGGGACCCTTTCACTACAATTTTTGGATGTTTATCCTTGTACGATGGGCTTTGGGTGTTCACGATGAGTACCCATGGGAGATGACATTCTGGATCGAACTAACGAGAATTCCAATTCAGTTTTAGTCAAAAGAAACAATGACAAGTATCGGTGCAAAGCTTGACTATGTTCATGAAGTTAATGAGATCGATGCTCGTCTTCGCGTTACTCTTGATAGCCGACGTCCATTGAAGTTCTCACGGATATTGGTCAATGACAAAGGGGAGATGGTCACTGTCAAGATTCAATATGACAAGCTCTTCAAGCATTGCTCTTCGTGTGGTCTTATGTCACACGAAAAAGGTCAGTGCGTGATGAAGGATACCGTTAAAGGTTCAACCATGGTTTCTTATAAACCAGCGGCTAGGTCGGGCGTTTTCTCTCGTCTACAACCAAGATTGGAGGCTGTTGATGGCCACTTGGGTATGGAACCAGAGAATGTTCATGCTACGGGTCCTAATCACTTGGAGACAAGCCACATAAGCTTTTCTTCTCTTCATGGTTCATCAGTGCGGGTGGAGCGCAGGGGAGTTAAGCAGGATTTTGATGGTTCTGTTGAGATCTCTGCTGGGAGAAATGGGAGTAGTTTCAATTCTGGCCAAAGACAACAGGGATTGGGGCGTAGATTTTATGATCCAAGTTCTAGTTATGGAGGGAAGCACTATGCTAGTGATGATTCAGAACGACGAGAAGTGTTTTCTGGATGGAGGACCAAACATTATTATCCATCAAGTTCGAGAGAGGCGTATCCTTTCCGACATGTCGAGTCTTCTGGTCATCGGTCGCTTTCTATCTATTCTTACCCGAAAAGACATGACAATTAGCTAGTTAACCATCATCACTCTGGCTCCCGTTCAGAATATGTCAAGACGGGAAGAATCATCCCACGTGGGTCACCTTCTCATGGAGATTCTTTGATCTTCGGACGTTCGCACTCAGATCGTAAAATCGATAAGACTTCTTCTGTTACTCGTCATCAACAATTGGAACTTACTAAGACTTCTTTGGTGGAGCACAAGTCATCGAGCACAAGTCACCGAGAAAAGGTTTCTGTTATTCAAAATGGCGTTGATGATGATGATGATTTGCTTGGTGAAGATTGGGCCCAAGCAGAAAAGAATAAGTTAATTGTGCTAGAAAAAGGCCCAACAGTTATCTCAAAAGTTAGTGAGGCCTCTACTTCCTCAAAGGTGGTAATTAGTGAGACAGTGAGTAAAAAAGGGACGAAAGATGGGGAGAAGAAGAGAGAGGAAACTACTATGAAGAAGCAAAAAAGAAATAATTCTCCAGGTAGGCCTCAGCAAAGTCGAGCTTTTTCAGCGATTCATGGTAAAAAGGAGCAGATTCTCCGTCGGGGATCACCTAGGAAGCGAGACCCAGCCATTGCTGGTACAAGCTCCAGAAAAGAACGCATCTCTCATAGCTTCGAGCAAAAATAGCAAATTTGATCGGCGACATGATTCATCTGACAAAAAAGGTCTGGTGGGGTCCCAGAACCCATCCAGTTCTAAATGAGGATCCTATGTTGGAACTGTCGAGAGATTGGGAATGACCTCACAGTTCGACGCCGAGAGGAGATACATAAAAGTATCGTCCTAGTTTATTATTCCTATCAGAGACAAAGAATAGAAGGGAGGTGCTAGTGGATTAACAAAGGAAGCTGGGGTACGACCGTTTGGAGACTGTTGAGCCCATTGGCTTGAATGGTGGATTAGCTTTATTTATTATGAATGATTTCAATATTATTATTTTATTTTCGGACAACCGTATGTTGGACGTAGAAGCTACTTTTGATGGTGTCAAAGTATTTATTACTTTTGTTTATGGTGATCCTGTCCAAGATCGACGTGATTTAGTTTGGGACAAACTGGCAAATATTTCACTAGACCGTAGTGGACCTTGTTTCATGATCGGAGATTTTTAATGAGATCATTAGTAATGAAGAAAAACAAGGTGGACGAACTCGGCCTAAAATTTCCTTTCTTCCTTTTCGTCAAATGATACAAGATTGTGGAATGCTAGAATTCCCTTACACTGAGAACCATATGTCTTGGGTGGGGAATCGAGGAAATAACTGTGCTCGTGTACGATTTCGCCTAGACCGAGCTCTAGGTAACGCGGATTGGCATGAGAGTTTTCCGCATTCTAATGTTTAATACCTTAGAATGTGGGGGTCTGATCACAGGCATGTCCTTGCTAATATCCTGGCTAGGCCTCTGAACTTGCAGAAGGCCTTCCGTTTTGATAAGCATCTGATTAAAAAGGAGGGTTTTGATGATTTTGTTAAGAACAATTGAGGTGCATTGCCTTCAGGTATGGATATCCGTTCAAAGATCAGTACTTGAAGAAAAACCATTGCGTCCTGGAGTAAGAATGATAGACTAGCTGCGGAGAGTAGTATCGAGGAGCTGAAGGAGAAAGTCGATACCCTCCATGCGTCTGATGCGGCCACCTCTAAGGAGTTAGAGACCGCTACAACAGAGCTGCATGATGCTTTGAAGAGCGAGGAAATTTACTGGCGGTAGAAGAGTAGGGCATTGTGGCTACGCAAAGGGGACAAAAATACGAGTTATTTTCATGCTACCACGAAACAACGCCGAACACGGAACCGGATTGTGCGTCTCAAGAATGAGGAAGGTGCTCTAGTAGAGCAAGAAGATGGGATTGTGACCATTGCCACCAAATATTTTCGAGAATTGTTTCATACTTCTGTACAATTAGCTATTATGGAGATTTTGGCGATCATTCCCACTAAGATTACTGCAACAATGAACGCGGAGCTTACGAGACTGGTTACTGAGGAGGAAATACGGAAAGCGTTGTTCGCCATGCATTTTGAGAAAGCCTCGGGCCCAGACAGGATGACTGCTCTATTCTATTAGCACTTTTGGGACACTGTGAAGCAAGATGTGATCCTTATGGTCAACAAATTCTTGTCAGAGGGTACCGTAGTGCCCGGATTAAATGAGACGAATATTTGTCCGATTCCTAAAAAGGACATATCGTTGAAGATGAAGGAGTTTTGTCCTATAAGTCTTTGCAATGTGTCCTACAAGATAGTTTCGAAACTGCTTTACCAAAGACTGAAGAGGTTTTTACCTCACATCATATCTGAGATCCAGTCAGCCTTTGTCGCTGGGAGGTTGATCACTGATAATATTCTAGTGGCTCAAGAGATGTTCCATGGCCTTCGAACAAATCCTTCGGAGAAGCATGAGTGCATGGCTATCAAATCGGATATGAGCAAGGCCTATGATCGTGTGGAATGACATTTAGTCGAGGCAGTAATGCGGAAGATGGGGTTTGCAGAGAGATGGATAGGGTGGATCATGCAGTGTGTAAGATCAATCTCTTATTGAGTATTGATCAATGGTCAGCCTCGTGGCCATATTACGCCCAAGCGAGGATTGCGACAATGAGATCTTTTGTCTCCTTTTATCTTCATCATGTGTACGGAAGGGCTCATTGGTCTTCTAAAAGAGGAGGAGTGGCAGGGACGCATAACCGGAATGAGAATAGCGCGAGCTAGTCCTCCAGTGTCCCACCTTCTGTTTGCAGACGACAATCTCTTTTTCTGCAAGGCGGAGCCCTAAGAATGTTTGGAGAAATGTTCGGGTCAGTGTGTTAATCTAGAGAAATCTTCGATCATGTTTGGTAAGAAGGTATCTGATGATGTTAGATGGGACCTGAAGAATCTCCTCGGTATTCAGAGTGAAGGCGGATTGGAAACCTACTTGGGTATCCCAGAAGATTTAAGTGGCTCTAAATGTAAGATATTTTCCTTCATTAGGGAGCGCTTGCAGAGTCGGGTGAATATGTGGTCTTCCAAGTGGCTATCAAAGGGTGGAAAGAAGATTATGATTAAAGTGGTTGTGCTGGCTCTATCGACGTATATCATGTCTAGTTTTCTTTTTGATAATTGTGATCAGATCACGAGTGCAATAACGAGATATTGGTGGAGTTCGGATCCGCCTCGTCGAGATATTCATTGGGCGACTTGGAATAAGTTATATGCTCCAAAGGCGGAAGGGGGGGGGGTTAGGGTTTTGTACCCTCCATGAGTTTAATTTAGCTCTTCTGGCTAAACAACTATGGCGTCTTATTAGATTTCCACAATCTCTTTTAGCAAGGACCCTCAAAGGGCGGTACTACAAGTATTCTTCTCCGTTAGTTGCACCTGACTCTGAAAGTCCTTCTTATGGGTGGCGGAGTACCTAGCGTCCAAGGATTTGCTTATCCATGGGCTACAAAAAAAGATTTTTTCTGGCCTTAATACCAGAATGTGGGAGGATCCCTGGATTCCGACGAGACCTGCTAAGCCAGCGAGAGCAAGAGTTCTAGTGGCACACCCGTTGATGGTGGTCAGTGATTTTATTGAACGGGATTCTAAGCAATGGGATCTTCGGAAGTTAGAACAATTTGTGGAGCCAAGTGATATCCCTCTCATCAGGAGTTTACCTATTGTTAAATCATTCCTTAAGGATGATTTTTGCTGGCAGTTTACCAAGTCTGGGCAGTATACGATTCGTTCGGGTTACAAGGTTGCGAGGAGTTTAACAATGGAGGAGGTAGGCCTTGAGGAACCGAGTCTCAATGCTCTCAAGGGGTATGTCTGGAAGGTTGATGTTCCGCACAAGATTCGTCATCTTATGTGGAAAATGTTGTTCGGCTACATGGTTGTGACTCATAACTTAGTGAGGAGGGGAATAGCTTGTGCGGACCTTTGTCCGCGATGTGGGACAGTGGAAGAATCTGTCTTTCACGCTTTCTTTGAGTGTCCTTCTGCACTTCAGGTTTGGGCTTTAGTTTCTTCCATGCTAGCGACGGGGGTGTTTCCAACCTCCAGTATTTATAGCAACATGGCCTATCTATTCTGGAGAGAGGATGGCCACAACTTTGAAGAACACGATTCCTACCAATGGATCTTGTGGTTTATTTGGAAGGCACGCAATGAAAAACTTTTCCAGGGGATTATGAGAGAGGCGACAGAGATCATTAGCCATGCCACTTATGAATGGCGAGCGTGGGGGCGGCTCATGAGAGTAGCTCGCCGAATACCTTGATGACGCGAGATCCACCCCCGCATATGTTTGCGTAATATCTGCCTAGCGGATGATTGCTGGAAGGTGTCTAACATCCATAGTGGATTGGGCTGAGCTTTATTTGGAGATAATGGAGAGTGTACCCTGCTAGGATCTCGTAATTAGGTTGGACGAATGTCGTCTCTACAATCTAAGTTGGAAGCTTTGATTTGGGCGATGCAGATCATGGCGGCCCATTCGGAAGTTCAGGAGTTCGGCACTGACAATAGAGATGTTATTAGCATGATTGTAAACCCCGAGGAGTGGTCGGAATTTGCAACGGAGCTACAAGAGTTTGCGCGAGAGAAGACCGCTTTTCCGCTTTTTAAGTTGTCTTACGTTCCACGAGTGTCAAATTCGAAAGCAGACTTGTTGCTCGGTTAGCTAGGCTTCAGGAAGTTGGTTTTTTGTTTGTGGGTTGTTCTATTCCGATGTGGCTTGATGCACCACCTCAAGTTTAAGTAATAGAAAAGCATTTTGTGTTAAAAAAAAAAATTAAAGCATCGCTGATAATATTATGCGCGGCCTCGTGTTTTCGTAAAGACAAAACTCTATGTCAACCTTACCTTTTCCAAAATGTGTGTATATATGTGTATATATATATATAGACACACACATACAGTATAACCTCTATAAATTAATACATCGATAAGTCAATAATTTTTTCCATTTCCAAATTGAGTTTTTGAACAAAAACTCTCTCGATAAATTAATAGCTCTTTTAATTAATAAAATATCTCTATTCCAACAGTATTAATTAATTTATAGAGGTTTAATTGTATGTGTCTCTTGTACTAATGTATACAATTACTCTAATGTTACCTCACCTATGCTAATATGTTATGTATATTTCATCTCTTTTTACACAAAATTTTGTTTCGAGATTCTACGTTTTATTTTATCCCTTATTAACAAAAAATACACAAACATAAAATGTATCACGCACGCACGCATGCACGCACGCACGCACGTGCACACACACACATACGCAGATGTGCGCGCGCGCGCACACACACACAAATATATATATTGAAATCTTTATTCCATGTAGAATAGATGCAAATTCTTCTTTTTTATGACCAAGAGTTTTGAGGTTCGTGGTCGTATGTGAAAAGATAGAATTGGTTGTCTTTATTCACACATAAAGTTTGGTATATATATATATACCAAAGACTCGACAAAAAGAAACTATCCTAAATACATTAGAAAACAAAATATTGCAATTTGTCTTGCACTCCAAGATAGATGCTATAATACTCTCCCTCAAATTGGAGCGTGAAGGTCACAAATACCTAACTTGGACACTAGATGTCTGAATTGAACACGTCCCAAAGCCTTTGTCAATACATCAACAATATGTTCCGTCGTGCAAACATGAGCAGTTGTGATTATTACATCAGTGATTGCATCCCGAATGGAGTGCAATCTTTTTTTTGATATGCTTAGCCCATTCTTGGAAACAGGATTCGCAGCTATATAAATAGCAGCTTGATTGTCACAAAATAAAGGAGATGATTTAACAAGTGGAAAACCCATCTCAAACAGTAGTTGTATGAACCACTTGATCTAACGAGTAGCAGCCGACATGGCTCGATATTCGGCTTCAGTGAAAGAATGAGAAACGACATCTTGTTTCTTGCTCTTATATGAAACCGGGGAGCCACTGAGTAATGCAAAAAAAGAATCCAAATATCTACGAATTATAGGACACACAACCTAGTCAAAATCACTGTACATAGTAATCTCTAATTCTGAATGAGAGCCGAGCAAAATACCTTGCTCAATTGTGCCTTTAAGGTAACGTAAAAATTGCAAGGTGGCCTCCATATGATCTTCACACGGCTTTTGCATGAATTAATTTAAGATATGAACGGAATACACCAAGTCCGTACGTGTGGTGTTCAGATAAATGAGACGACCTACCAGGCATCAATACATGTTCAGATGCAGAAGAGGAGAAATCTCAGTTTATCCTAGATGATGATGTTGAATCATAGGAAACCGGACATGGCTTACCAAGTAGTCCTATCTCAACAACAATATTAAGTGCAAACTGATGTTGAGAAAATAGATACCTTCTTCGCATCAAGGTACTTCTTGGCCGAGAAATACTTATACTTTCCAATGTCTTCCATGTGAAAGCACTTTCTAAGGTACTCTTTAAATTTGCCCAAAAAGTACAAATCATTACCGAAAATGAGTAAGTCATCGATATATACAAGAACTCTCAACTTCACGCCACCTCCCGTAAAAACAAACAATGAATAGTCAGAATAAGATTACTCGAAACCAAACTTGATCAACGCAGAAGAAATTTTTTCAAACCAGCAACGAGGTGCATGTAGAAGACCATACATAGACCTAATGTAGTCGACATACCTTTTTTGGATCCACATGACGAATTCAAACTATCATAAAATATTTCTCTTGTTTGCTTTAAAAATGTCATAAGGACCTTGGCTAGCTGAATTCAAAACACCCATGTCTGCAACCAAAGATAAATCCGAAAATACTGAAAAAAGAAGGATGTCCCAACTGGCGATGCCAGAACTCTTGATCCATTTTCGCATGAGTCTTTTTTGCTCGTGTAGCAGACACATCCATAAAGTAGTACACCCCGTCAAGCTCTTCACTGGCTCCAATCAGGATTTTCGAAAAGCGGTCCTGCAAAACACAAATCGCATAAGTGAATACAACGAAACAATTTGAATATCTCAACAACTTAGAGAAAGAGATCAGCGTGCAGTCAAGGTTTGGCACAAACAACACATTCACTAGTTTTAATTTAACTAATAAGAACAAACGTCCCATGCTTGTTGAATGTGTGGTGCTACCATCGACAAAGCCGACTCGATAGGGATTGTACATTGAACATCACTAAGAAACAAAAGATCACCAGTAATATGGTGAGAAGTCCCGATATTGATAACCACATTGCCAAGTTTGTTACCTGACACTTTCTCCGAACCACCAGTTTCTCATGAAGGATTTGAGATATACCCTTCCATTGTTCCGGTGTTAAGTCGGATAGAGGAGACACTTGAGCATACGTTTGAGAGCTTGCAACATGTGCCACTGTTGCGTAGCCTCTGCCACGATTCTCAAGAGGCAGAGAGAAATGACCACCGCGTCCTGCACCTCGACCACCACCACGATTCTTATCAGACATCAATTATGGGTAGTCGATAATCTCCGAATAAAATCTCTTTTCATGCCTCGATCTCCCACAGTTGGAACAAACACAATTCACAGAATTTGCTATGTTCTTCTCCAATTGTGATGTCGAGTCAGGTCGAGAATTTCCAGACTAGTCATCACGACGAGCAACAAAATCGGCAGACACGTCAAACTGTTGTTCCTAACGAGCAAGGGATTCCACAACACTCTATTGTTGGTCTCTGTTTCTAACATAATTCAACATATCTTCTTCACGTGTCACCTTAGCATATACTTTCTGAGACTTGGAACGTCATCTACTTCGATAATAGCTGTCACAATATGACCAAATCTTGCTTCGTCAAGCCCCATTACAAAATGATGCACACGCTCCTCTTCTTTCTCATTTCATATAACGTTGTTGCATCACACGTACACTTGATTGGGATCCTGCATATATGGATTTCTTCCCAAATCTTACAAATCATGCCGCAGTAACCGATAATTGCACCTCCATCTTGTCGACATTTTAGCAACTTATTGATGAGCTAGTGAATACAAACCTTGTTTCCAATCGGGAACCTTGTCTTTAATTTTTCCCATAGCTTATCAGCTTCTTGGATAAATGTGACAGTATATCAGACGGGTGGGTCGATCGATGTTTGAATCCAACCCACTATCATCGAGTTAACACTTAACCAAGACTCCAACTTCGGACTGTCTTCTGGTGGCCTCTTCACCGCGCCATCAAGATATCCAGACTTTCTTTTCGCTTGAAGAGCATTGCGCATATTTATAGTCAACTCGTTGTAATTATCATCCGTCAACTGAACTGAGGTGATCATGGCTCTGGGATTATCTGACGAAAACAATTTAAGCGGTGACATCACAGCGTCTTGCTTCTCAACAAGAGCACTAGCAGCTTCTATGTCTTTAGTCATGTTTTAGTGATAAAGAAGTAAGAGAGATATCTTAACGAAGCAAGAGACAAAAAAAACGAAAACAAAAATGTCATCTAAGAGATTTCAACAAAGAAACATACAGAAAAAGAATTTAGGGTTTATTTTGATCTTCGCTTTGATACCATGTGAAAAGATAGAATTGCTTGCTTTTATTCACAGAGTTTTGAATATATATACAAATTAGAAACTCGATAATAAAAAAATCTAACCTAAATACATTAGGAAAACACAATATTGACAACTTGTCTTGCACTCCAAGATGTATGCTTCAATACCTACATTCATCGAAGACAAGATTAGATTAGATAAGATATTTGTCTTTTTCGAACCAACAAATTTATCTCAAATACAGTAATACCCTATATATATTTAATTCAAAATCCACTCTGTAAGCACTGAAAATACTCGAGAGAGAATAAACATTAATCGTAGCTAAATGGTTATGAACAACGAACAAACCAAAAAGATAAATAAGTGGAGAAAGGAGACTCATCTCGAGGAGACACGAGCACTTTTCCGGCTATTCCGCCCACCACATTTCACCATTGAAACTCTACAAGCCCTTTCTCTCTGGATTCCCGTGACTGTGACCTCTCTCCAAGAAATTGCTACCTATTTTGGTGATTTCGACGTCCATGACTCACTTATTTTATGATTCTTTTCTTTTGTTATACGACTCACTTTTTATATTCATGTAACTACCTAATCTCTTTAAACCAATATAAACTGATTAAAATTAAATAGCAGGATCAACTATATCACCTTTTTGACGAATGCATACACAATTAACTATAAGTAAACGCAAAATGATTCGCTAGTTGTGTTATGTGTGATTAACAATAAAGAAACCGCAGCATCATATAATGGACATGGAGAAGTTCGAGTGGCTCTCTTTCCCACTTGATCATACAAGTAAACACTTGCATTTAGGTTTTCGCATACACATCTTACTGGTGGCTAAATATATAACCAAACATTGCACAATGTTTCATGCATAAAATTCAACAAGGACATAAGGTATAATCGCCATTAATGTGCTTAGAAACACGAAGTATTGGAATATCAACTTTAACAAAAAAAACAGAAGAAGAAGAAGTAATACGTATTGGGATATACTATTAATGAGTTACTTTAGGCAGTTATCCAAGTTCATGACTTTTTTGTTTCTTTTATACGTATAAATATCGATTGACGAGCAATCCTAGTATGATATTTTTAATAGATTATAAATTTTGGATAAAATACGAATCCAATTAACAAGAAAAAATACCAAGCTTATAAAAGAGTGTTGGCTAAAAACAGGATTTTTGTTATATTATCACGGATATTATTTTCAAAATAATCAAATTAGTCCAAAAGATTGGATAGTAGACACGCAGATAACTAAAACGTATTCTCTCTTCAACACTGTTCATTTCTCTCACTAAAACGTGAAACTCATCTTTTTTCCTTCACTGGCGCCGATCTCGACGTTGACCCCTACCCGACACCATGACCAAAAAGAAGAAAAAAGTCTACCAAACAACCAAAGAGCAGCATCCCCACTCGATCTGCTTCGTCTGAATGCTCTTCATCTCTGAAATCATAAATTTCACTCTCGAAGCAATCTTCGATTTCAAGCAAGATCTTACATGTGGTTGACAAGTCCAGCATCGATCCAGCTAAGGACTCCACCTCTGGCGCACCTCTAGTGGTTTCCCCAAAAAAACCCCAACCGGCGAATGAAAACACTAAAATTTGCTTTGGAAGAAGACCCATATAAGCTCCATATTACTGTAGAAGGAACGAGGGGTTCTCTTACCGTACCGAAGCAGGGTCTGGAAACATCCGCAACATAATGTCGTGAACAGAGATTTGAAGGATCTGAAGGAAATGAGCCGGCTGTAGTGCAACGAATAGCCGCCTCTGTAAAGTAAACAAAAACCAGCTTTTTCAATGGAATGACCTGGTCAAGAGAAGCTCTGAAAAAATGGAACTGCATTGCAAGCCATTCACACTAGATTCAGGTGAACCTTGTGTGACTATTCCAAACTCAGTGGTTGAAAAGAACAAAAAAGAATGGAAAGCTTTATCATAGGTCAATTGTATGAAGAGCCACCTTCAGGTACTGCTATCCATGCTATAGTCAATGGTATATGGAGTCGACAGAGACGTGACATATTAGTCTCTAATATGGAAGGGAATGCAGTATTATTATGTGTTCTCTGTCCGATTGTGCGTCGAAGAACTCTAAGCCAAAGCATAAGGCAAATCGATGGCCAAATGATTTTGTAGCGAAGTGGAACCCGAGCTTAACACCGAAGAAACCAGAGCTCACGATGATCCCGATATGGTTGGATTTCACCGGAGTTCCCCTTCAGTTATTCCATGGAGAAGTTTGGCAAGAGATCGCGGACCTCATTGGAAAACCGATACGCCCTCATCCTTCTACCGAAAACCTGCAAAATCTTGAAGTTGCAAAGGTGTATACCCTCATTGACCCAAGAAACCCTTCCAAAATATGTAAATGCGCGTTTCAAAACAGGAGAAGTAGTAAAGGTAAGGCTTTCTAGTTCGTGGCTCCCTTTCTTGTGCAGCTTTTGTAAAAGATTAGTCACAATATCTCCAATTGCTCGGGTGCTCCGACCACTGGTACAATCTGCAATTCTGTCAAGCATTTTACGAATGATTACCTAAGGAGAAATTCTAAGAAAAGGAGAGGAAAAGAACCTGTGAAAAGTATGTTGCCTATTGTAATCTAGAAGGTTAGCCCCATGGTGCCAACAGGGTCTTCAAATACAGATATAAACTCACGCCAAGCCTCAAAGGTAGTCTGGAAAGTTGTGTCCAAGGGAGAGCACTCAAGCCTCCACCTAAGGAGAGCAACTTAGTGGATGTACAGGCGCCCGTAGACTTACTCATCCTCATATGGAATAACTTAAGGTGCTAGCAATTTAAGAGTCGATTTTGAGTCCACGACTCCACTGGCAACTCTAAGACAAAGGGTTTTTGAATCTGCTACACCCTCTGAGTGTGATAAAAATTTCATATTTGAATATGATGATAACCTATGTGATGATGATGATGATGATGATGATGATAGATTTGTGTAGGTCTTCTCAAAACGTCTTCAGAGGCAAAGGAAAAAAATCAGCGAGGGTAGGGGGCCCTTTAACCCTCTAGCTATCTCCTAACAATAGATATTTTTGTTCGAATGTTAGGGGGATTAACGATTCTGTAAAAGGGATAAGTTTAAGAAAGTGGTTTCGTAGTAATAAGTCCTTTTTGAAGTTTAGTATAAAATCATGCCAGCCCTCTTAAAGCTCAGGCTATAACTAATAGAGACTTTCCAGGATGGGTTTTTTTAATGTAACTACGAATTCTCAAATTTGGGGAAAATATGGGTCTTATGGCATCCTTATGTTAGTGTTCAAATCATGTCAAAATCTCTCCAGCTTATCACCTGCAAAGTTAAGTTTCCTCTCTCTGCCATTGAAATTATAGTCTCCTTCGTATATGGATCCAACAACAAGGATGAAAGGAAGCACCTATGGTCAGAATTAGAATTTCTAGCAAAATCGCTTCAGATTTCAATCGGACCATGGACAATTGTCGGATATTTTAATAAGAACCTGGATGCTTCTAAGCACTTTCTAGCTCATGCCATCTAATCGAATTGTGGGATCCAGCACTTAACAAGTTGTCTCATTTCTACATAGCTGTCTGACTTTCTCTTCTGTGAAAACAATTTCACTTAGACCAGCAAAAATCCCTCCAACCTTGTTGCTAAGAAACTTGACAGAATCTTTGTGAATGATAGGTAGTTTGCTTTATTTCCCAACTCAATAGGAGTCTTTGGAGATCCAGGTTTTACTGACCATAGCCCAAGTGTGGTTATTCTCGACTCTTTCAAAGAAAAAAGGAAGTCATTTTTCAAATTCTTCAACTTGTTGAACCAGCACCCTGACTTTCCTTTACTGTTACAAGACTGCTGGGAGAGTCTTAATTTTGCAAGCTCTGCGATGTTCTCTATATCCATGAAATTGAAGGAGTTGAAGAGTGTGATTAGAAGCTTCAGTAAGAAGCATTTCTCTATAATTGAAAACAGAGTGGCAAAATCCTTCTCTCTCCTCCAAAGCTGCCAGCAAGAAGTCTTATCCTCCCCATATGTGGTTGCTGTGAAAAAAGAACAAGAAACTCATCATAAGTGGTTGATGCTAGCAAAGGTCGAGGAATCTTTCCTTCGGAAAAAATCTCGAGTTTGTTGGCTGCAAGATAGAGATTGCAACTCGGCTTTCTTCTACATATCCCTAATACCTAGGCAATCGCAGAATGACATCAAATTTTTGGTAGACAATAGAGACTCAATCATGATTCTAAGGAATGTCTACAAAAACACATCTTGGATTTCTATGAACAAATCTTGGGTGGACCAGTTACTGAAATGTATGCTTTAGTCCAAGAAATTGCAAGTCTCGTTCCATTTAGATGTTCAAGCTCAGGTCTAAGTCTGTTATCTGCCAGCTTTTCTGAACTTGAGATATACCAAGCTTTCTTTAGTTTTCCAAAAAACAAAGCACTGAGGCCAGATGGTTAGCCACTAGATTTGTTTACCGAGAATTGGGAAGTTGTAGGGAGAGATGCAACTCTTGTTGTTAAGGAATTTTTTGAAACAGGTCTGCTCTTGACACTGCAACAGTACGTTACTAACATTGGTGCCCAAAAAACCAATATAAAAAGAATGACAGAGTTCCAGCCCATCTCATGCTGCAACACACTTTACATGGTGATTTTTAAGCTACTACCAAAAGAAATCAAAAAGGTATTGCCACACGTAATTTCAAATTGCCAATATGCTTTTATTCCGCGACGACTACTAGCGGAGAATGTACTCTTGGCAACAGAATTATTTCAATGTTATCATTGGAAGACGGTCTTTAAAATATTGATAACACTATTATTTTGCCGTTTTTAGTTGGGTTTTTATGTATTGATTTGCAGATTCTTAATGCTCGACCTCTAGAGGTAGTTTTCTCTTATTTGTGATTTTAGGGACTAATCAGGTTAAATCATCAAAAAGGATAGAGAAACATGTTAATTGGACCTCATTCATATTTTCAAGCAAGTTTCCTTGACGGATCACGGAGACGGAGACTCAAACACTTGAGTTTTTCATTTTACAAATCTGGACAGATTCTCAGCATCAGAAAGATTGTCACGAACAAAGGTTTTCTCTTCATTCTATTGAGCTGTAATTTGGTCAGAAGTTGGCATGTTGAGTTAGCTTTCAATTTCAAGTGGCTTGACGTCATTTGGAGCTGTTACCGAGAAGTTATAGCCGTTTAAGCGAAGACACGTCTGTCTGTCTCGGAAAAGAAGCAAGTGGAGCAACATGTGAAGCTGTGATAAGTTGTTTTTAAACTTTAGAAAGAGAGAGCCATGAATTTTTACCGAGAGTTACAAGCCGTCAAAAGCTTTGAGAGATTCTTTTCTTTGCTCTTCAAGTTTTGAAGTGTTTTTTTGGAGAGATTCATTCCATACTTTTTCATAGAGAAGATTTCTTTACTCTTGATCTATTTAATGATGTTTTTCTCATTGATTGCTTGCTGTTTTTTGTGCTCCATGTCTGAGTAGTTCATTAGTCAGGTTTTTAGACTTCTCAAAGAGATCATGTTATCATGAGATGCTAGTATTTGATTAGGGATTCATATAGTCTTTGTCTCGGTTGATCTTTATCCATGATTACTCTTTTTACACATCTAGTAGTCTGTCCATAGGTAGATTTTCATTTCAAAAGCTTGTTAAATCACCAGAACCAAATCTTTGACAAGATGAGTTTGAGGAGGCTTCAAAAGTAGATCGCATTGGCTCAATGAACTTATTGAAATTTATGTCTATTTAATGATGCTAATTATTTTAAGACCATTCGGAAGTCTAGGATCTTTGATATTTAGTATAGAATCCCGAACCTCGAAAGTTGAGAGCATCTAAATTAGTGTTTTCGAGTTCTAGACGTTGCTTAATTATAATCCCTAAACAAATCGGTTTTCTATTTGATGCATGATTCTTTGTGAATGTCCTATGTGCCTAACGCTTTTTCTCCATTGATTTACATCCTTTAATTATTTTAAGTTGTTGTCTTTTACTTTTAAACTCACCAAACAACTCTTTTATTTTCTGTTTTAGCTTAAATTAATCTTGAAGTTTGTAGTGTAAGATCTTCGTCCTTGTGAGATCGATAACCTGAAGTACTGCATCTACGTTGTGCACTTGCAGCAGTAGTGTCTTTTTGGGTGAAACTTGACACGCTATCAAAGATGCATGCTGAAAGTTGATTTACAAAAAGCATTTGACTCCTTAAATTGGCAGTTTGTACTTTATACGTTGAAGGCACTAAACTTCCCCTGAAAGTTCATCAACCACATCAAGCAGTGCATGACTATAACCAGGTTCTCTGTCGCTATAAATGGAGAGATGTATGGCTATTTTAAAGGCTCCAAAGGACTAAGGCAAAGGACCCTTTATCCCATTACATTTTTTCTTTTCTTGGAGGTTTTCTCGTAAATGTCGCACAAAAGATACATAGACGAGTCCATTAGCTTTCACACTAATGCTCTCAACCCGCCGATCTCGCACCTTGCAATCGCAGATTATATTCTCTGATGGTGAAATGACCTCTCTTGAAACTATTGTCTCAGTGCTAGATCTATTTACATCATGGTCAGGTCTTAAGATGAACAAGGCGAAGACGAAGTTATTTATGGCGAGATTAACCCACAATGAAATTGATTGCGTCCTTAGCCTCAGTTTCAATTTAGGGTCATTGCCCATTCGCTACTTAGGCTTACTTTTGGTGCATCAGAAACTGAGAATTTCATATTATCGACCACTTCTTAAAAAGATCACAGTAAAATTTGCTTCTTGGTCCTTTCGGCCTCTTTCGTTTGATGGTAGGAGAGAAATCATCTCTTCGGTGATTTATGGTTGCGTTAATTTATGGATATAGTCTTTATTTTCCCACTTGAATGCTTGAAAAAATTGAAAGTCTATGCATAAGGTTTCTATGGAATGGTAATACAAATAGCAAGGCCATACCAAAAGTCTCATGAACATCTATTTGTTTGCCAAAGAAAGAAGGAGGTCTTAGCCTAAGAAACTTAGGCATTGGAACAAGACATTATGCTTGAGATTGATATGGAAGCTCTTTGAAAATACTTAATCACTATGGGTGCAATGGATCAAGTCCAACAGGCTGAAAGATGAGGAATTATGGATAATGAACTCGGAGAAGCTCTCATCTTGGACATGGAAACCTTTACTAACCTTGCGTCATTTTGCAGTTCATTTCTTACGTTGGAGACTTGAAAATTGTGAAACAATAAAGTTTTGGATGGACATCTAGACACCATTTAGACCTCTTTATTCCTACTTTTTCATAAATGGACCAAGAGAAATAGGTATTCATCTAAACTCAACAGTAACTATGTCATGCTCTTCAACAGGATGGCTACTAGGGGGTGCAAGGACAAGACAAGCAGAGACTTTACATATTTATTTAACAACAATACCACTCCCCTTGAATGGCTCTCTTGAAGACACATTTGTATGGCATGTTGATAATAATGAACTGTTATTATATTCGGCAAAGAAAAAATGGGCATCCAAAGAAAAAATGGGCATCCAGAAAAGAAAGAGGGCCCTCTCTATCATGGCCAACATCCGTCTGGGTCAAAAGGGTTGTTCCTAAGCATTCTTTCTTGATGTGGATCCTTTTCTTGGATCGCCATCCTTTAAGAATCAGACTTTGTAACTAGGGATTGCAAATCAATACATCATGCTCTCTCTGGAACATCTTTTTATCAAGTGTGAGGTTAGTGAGCAGCTATGAAAATTTGTAACAAGGAGGCTACTCAATCATTCTCTGGTGTTTCACTCATGGTCAGCTTTGGAAGCGTGGTTACAAGGGAGAAAATCACATTCGAACATTATACTAAGGAGACTGGTAGTAATACAACGATCGACACAATATAGCGTGAAAAGAATAAGAGGTTGCAAGAGAATACGAAAATCGCTACCCAAGCTTTGTTCCAGTCAGTAGACAGAATGATAACAGACGTCATATTGAGCAGGAAACAAATGAAAAAATTCCAGAATCTGATTACGATATAAGTAACTGAGAATCGACATTTGGAACATAATTAGGATCTTCTTTGAATTTTTATATTTTTTTGGGGCAAGAAACAACCTTTTGAATAAAGGTTTTATAAATTATTACAAACATGCTTTCATTTAATGATATTGACATAAATATCAAAAAAAAAAAAAGATCGGATAGAAGATTTTAAGGCATGCATGATATCCCTCACTTCTCTGTCAAATTCAATTTTTATAGATATAAAAAAAGACAATTCTTGACTCAAAATACATTCACTAATTGCGTTTTATCTACAATTATCAAAAATGATTCAAGGTCCAGACCGAATTCCTTAATTTGATTATTACCACGAAAAAAAATCATAGTTAAAAATTCGAACCTTGGTCTCCTAAACCTTGTTTTTTAACCATTGTACCAGTACAACTATATATTCAAAATCAGGATGCTCTTGACATAATCTAAATTAATAAAAGGCCAAATTCAAGATGTGAAATGCTTACAGAAGAACAGCTTATGGATATATCTTGTGTGAGATGTCAAAAAGAAATCTTTTATAATTATAAAAAAAAAAGAATATTTTTTTTGTAACACATGCATGCAAGTCAACTAATTAAGTTAGATGTTGTTCGTTTGTTCGTCCAATATTGCATCTGGATGCAGATGTCGGATGATGTTTGTTTGTTGCAAATTATAAATATGATTTGGATGAAGTAATTGGATGCAAACCAAAACTCACCCAAAAAATCTAGATATTTAGGATGAGTTTATTAGTAGAGCTTGGATGAGTTTTGTTCATCCAAAAAATTTTAAAAACCGATAAAATCGTAAAACTGGCAAAACAATAAAATCCGACAAAATCGCAAAAATCGCAAATCCGTAAAAACTGCTAAACCCGTAAAAACCGGAAAATCCGTAAAAACCGCCAAAACAATCAAATCCGTAAAAACCGTCAAATGCAAAATCTGTAAAACCCGTAAAATCCGTAAAAACCGCAAAAAACGCAAAAACGTAAAACCGACCAAAACTGTAAAATCCGTAAAAATCGCCAGAACCGCCAAAAAAGCAAAATCCGACAAAACCAAACAACCGTAAAAACACAAACACTGTAAAAACGCGAAAACCGTAAAAACTGTAAAATCCGCAAAAACTACCAAAACCGCAAATTCTTAAAAACCGCCAATAACCGTAAATCCGCAAAACCGTCAAAATCGCAAAATCTGCAAAAACTGCAAAATCCGCCAAAAGCGTCAAAATCGCAAAATCCGTAAAAACAGTAAAACCCGTCAAAACCGCAAAATCCGCAAAAAACACCAAAAATGCAAAATCCGCAAAAAACACCAAAACCGCAAAATTCAACAAAGCCGTAAATCTGCAAAAACCGCAAAAATCGCCAAAACCGCAAAAACCGCCAAAGCCGCCAAAACCGCAAAATCCAACAAAGCCGCTAAAACCGTAAATCCGTAAAACTGTCAAAACCGTAAAATTTGCAAAAAAATGCTAAAACCGCAAAATCAGACAAACCCGGAAAAACCGCAAATCTGTAAAAACCGTAAAACTGTAAACAGCAAAATCCGCAAAAAACCGCAAAAACCGCAAATCCGTAAAAACCACCAAAAACGTAAAAACCGTAAAACCGCAAAATCCACAAAAACCGCCAAAACCGCAAATCAGTAAAATCGCCAAAACCGTAAATCCATAAAAACCGTCAAAACTGCTAAATCCGCGAAAAATCGCCAAAACCGAAATATCCGACAAAACCGCAAAACCCGTAAAAACCGCAAATCCATAAAAACCGAAAAAAACGTCAATAACTGCTCAAACCGTATAAATCGCAAAAACCGTATAAATCGCCAAAACCGCAAAAACGCAAAAAAATGCCTAAACCGCAAAAATCGCATAATAATTATTTATGAAAGAGATGTAATTATTCCATTTTTTACAAAAATAATAGTTTGATGTGTCTGGATGTAATTGCGACTGCACAAGCGAACATACTTGCTTTCAAATGTTGCATTTAGATGCAAAATCCAAATGTAAAAACGAACATCATCCAGATGCAGCAACCAGATGCAACATTCGTATGCTGCATCCAGATACACAAACGAACAGGATCTAAAACGGTGAGAAAAGTATACTGCATTTATCATATATATCAAACCATACCTTTTAATGAAAACGAGTATAACATAGCCGAAAATAGTTTATGAATTTTGGTTTAGTGTAATATTTAAAATAGAAAAATGAATTTCTTAAAACGAATCGCTTAGAGCATCAACATTGGTAGGAGGCTCTTGTGAGTTTTTTATCATTATAACTAGAGTTTATTCCGCGCTATGCGCGGATATATTTTTTTGTTATACATATATTTAATTATATATTATTTTGTATACAACTTTTACATATTGTTATTGTTTTTAAATTTTTTATTTGACAAATGTTTATATGTGATATAACTAAGTTAATTAATTGAAATATTATGTGTTTAACAAACATAATTTTTTTCCATATTGTTTTAAGTTTTATCATAAAACATTTTGTTTATGCGAATTAATCATATTTTGTGGATTTTTTTCTGAGTTCGAGTAAAACATGTGAGAAAATCCGAACAGGTTCCATGCTCAAATATTTTCGAGTTTCACATTTTACTCGAACTGAATCCAAAACACGAAGTAGTATATGGTTGCCACGAACTTTTGCACACACATATACACATATCCTCACCCTTATACCCTTATATCTTATATTGCCTTTGTTAATCTGAAAATCACTAATCCAAATCCTGAAATAATTGGAAAATTAGAAAAAAACCCGAAAAAATTCGATTATAACCCGAAATATTCAAAAAAATTGGAGAAATCTAAAGAAAAACTAAACCTGAATTCGAAAACCCTAAAATAGATGAACCCAAAAATCCTGAAACAACCAAAAATAGAAAAAACAACCTCGAAAATATTCAATGAAAACCCGAAATATCCGAAAATTGGAGAAATCTGAAGAAAAACCGAACATGAATATGAAAAACACGAAAATAGTCAAACCCGAAAAAAGTATCGGATCTATCCGGGTTTTAATAGTTTTACAAAATCCGATCCGAAAAATTTGAATCGAACATTTCAAAAATCAGAATGGATCCTATAGGGTTGGAGTTCGAGATTCGAACCTGAACCGCACCACAAACGCCTAGCTTAATTTACACTTGTACATTTGTACTAAAATAATATAATTTCATATATACTATAGTATAGATACATCAAAACCGATTTATTATAAAACAAATAATATATGATTGAATCTATAGTCTTATATTGAATATTATTGTATATTTATCAATATATGTATGATAACACGTTAACTATATAAACAATGTTACATGCATAATGTATAAATTTATTAATAATAATAACTCTACATAATTTAATTGTATAGAGGATATAACTTGAATTAGCAATATTTATATTGTATTGTTAATTAAATAATAATGATTGGTATAATTATTTATAATGATTGTGGATAGGTCCAAATTTAAATGACAACTTTTTTAAGTAGATAAAATAATGACTATGTTTTAATAGATAAGATAATAATAAAGTTAATTATTAAAATTATGTATATTGTATTTAATCAAAAAAAATGACAAGTCCGCTTAGAGTCTTTCAAACGAGATACTTGAGTCTCTCTCCTATTTTCTCTGATTTTCTATTATTTTTATCTTGAGAAACTTATCGAGAGTTTTTTAATGTGGATGTTCTTATCCCTAATACCTAATTTTTTTATGGGTTCTATACTCTAATTAGAATTATTAATTTTACTGTAAGGAAGGATAAGATTATGGCTACGTGGTAGTAAATATGAGAAGAAGAAGACGGTCCCAAAAATCTTAATCGTCTTGAGAAAAAGTATTGCCCGTGTAGTTGCTTGGTCTGCAAATTGCACATTCTAGTCACCCTTCCCAACACAGACTCACCCTTTAGATTCTTCCGATTTTCTGCAAGTTCTCTTCATTTTTGATTTTTTTAATTCTATCAAAAACCATCTGTTATATATATACTTTTTTTTCCCTCTGAGCCGACCTTTGTTTCTAATTTATTTTTGGTGTTTCATCGGGTTCTGTCTCTCATGTGTACCTTTGTCTTTTATCTTTTTTGAATTTGAAACAGTAAAGTAAATTAAAATAAAGTTTAAGTATTTGAAAATCAACTTTCAACAATAATATTCTGGTGGTTAAGTTTTAGGCTTTCAACTCAAAACACAATAAGTAGAATAATTCATGTTATTTATATATTAGACTTTGACCGGGTTTTGAAAATGTTGAATTCATTTTTTTGGAAATAATTGTATACAAAAAGAGATTTAAAAATGATATGAGTATTTATTATAAATAAACTATAGTAGAAAATAAATATTTTCATTACTGAAACGCACTAACGATATGGATTTTCGGTGTCAAAATAACAATTAGTTTCTCCGACCATATACTTACGTCACAGGTTAAACAATGATACAATTATAAAAGCAATTCGTTTGGATTATCGTGGTCGAATTTATTATTGTAGAATTATTAAGAATTTAGTAAATACATAATAATTCCCGACTTCAAAAACTTTCGTAATTTTAATTTTCTTATATTTATATTTTAGTTTTTTCTATAAGTGATATGCAATTGTTAATAACGGATCGGTCAGGAGCGTCATATTGAGTTCGACCGCAAACCGAAAACATAATCGGGTTTAATTAATAATAAATCCAAAGAAATTTAGATCGGCTAAAAGATCGAATTAAACTAATAAAAAATCAGAGACTGACGAATCGTTGAACTAGATTCTAACCGGGTTCAGTTCTTGAACATGAAATTTTATTAACTTCATTAATTATTATAGTTTTGGGTAAAATTGCACTTTTAATTCTTAAGATATTATGATTTTAAGTGTTTTATTTAATATTTTAAGATAATTTAGTTATTCTTAACTATAATATTATTTTAAAATAATATATTTATTTTCAATTATAATATTATTTGTAAAAAGATCATTAAATCCAGTTGAGCCCGATCATATCACATCGACCCATGATCTAAAAAATTACCTAGTTCAGCTACCGGTTCAGTTTTAAAAATATTGAATATTATACACATTGCATCATTCAAGCTGTCATTTTTGTAATTATTAATTTGTAAATTTACTTTTAAAAGTTTTTAAAAAGTGTTTCAAACCGAGAGGATAATCACTCACTAATTGACTAAATAGTTAGTTGAATTAGTGAATTAAATATTCAAGTTGCTAAACGATATATTAGGGTACGTAGTTAATATTAACATAAGGGTTAAAAATTGATAATATCACGCAGTTTTAAAGTTGTTGTAAGTTTGTTTTAATAGTATTGATTACTTAAGATTTCTGTCATATTTTTAATGCGGAATATTTTTCTCCACGCATATTTCAAATCCAAAAGATAGATATCGATTTTAGGACGGTACTGTTTATAGTATTTTTGATGGAAAAGTTTGCACTGATATTTTTTCTTTTGGAAAAAGTAGACATCCTAACATATGGCTTGACTTGCACACTGCAGTTCATCTTTCCTATTTTAAGTTTGTTAATTTTACAAAAGGAATACAGTTCAATTTGTTTCTTTTTCATTTGATTGTGAGCTTTTATTAGTTCTGTACTATAAGTTGTACGATGACATCTATAAAGGCTTGTCAAACAAAGTACGAGTAGATATTTTTTATATAATTTCCTTCTAAATCCATGAACAAAAGTGTATGCACTTGCTTGATTGAATATATGTTTTTCCTTCAATTAGTTAATATAAAACACTTTTTTTTTCTTTTGTTGGAATGTAAAACTTTATTCCTACCAAAAAAACTTTACAAAAAGGTGTCGAAAAGCTTTAAAAAGAATGAATTGAAAAGAATTGAAAGAATTAAGCTAAAACTAATATCTAAGAGAGCTGAGGTCGCGCACCAATCCAACGTAGTAGCAATGGGCTACTAGTGGATGTGCTGGCGCGGAGCGAGAGAAGCTTATTACGAATTAACTTGTCTAGAATTTGTACCATCACTGAACAAGACAGAGGTAGATGGCCATGACGCCGCCGATTACGCTCCGCCCAAAGAGAATACAAAGTAGCTTGGAAAGCCAGAAGTACAAGGATTGTATCCTGCGAAGAAAAACAATTGGAGGCGATAACTTGCGAAAACCGTGACCAAGAGAAGGTGAAATGCCAAGCCATCAAGGTCCTAACCAAAGCAGACCAAACTGCTTGCGCATATCCACATTCAAAAAACAGATGGGATCGCGTTTCCATCGGCCATTGGCAAAATACACAAGTGGACGATGCACCACGCCCCCACCGCGCCATACGATCACCCGTGCTTAATCAGTTCCGCACCGCAAGCCACGTAATGAAAGCATGTTTAGGAGTAGCTTCGTTAAACCAGACCATCCGAAACCATGGTACCAGAGGCGCCTTAGGGCGTATACAATCAAGCGTCGATTTAGTAGAAAAACCCACAGCAAAGTTGGCATCCCGCTTCTTCCACAGCAAAACATCAGGACCCCGGCTAGGAGATGGCTGCTGCACCTCTTGAATAGCCAAGGAAACCAGCCTGAAATGATCACCCCGAAACCGACGAGTACGCCAAGCAGGCGGAGTCGCCTCAGCCACCGTCGCAGAGAGAGCAATACCCAGGTCACGCGGGCCACGCAGCCCATAAACATCCAGCAACCGACCCATAGGCAACCAATTATCCCACCAAAAAGATGTCTTCTTACCATCACCAATCTCAACCCGCGTGAATTGGAAAGCCAGAGATCGTAACTTCAGTAACTTACGCCAATTCCAAGAACCTCGTGAGGCCGGAGCATTCCATAGAGAGCCTTCTCGCAATAGATACCGCTTAACCCAATCAACCCATAAGGAGTTAGCCGAGGTTAGAATACGCCAAATCAATTTCAATCCAAAAGCCATGTTCACCGCAACAAGTGGTCTAAAACCAAGCCCCCCTTCTTGCCGCGGAAGACAGACATCCTGCCAAGCAACTTTCGCGCATGATCTCTTCAAATCAGCTCCCGACCAAAGAAAAGCAGCACACAACCCATCAACTTCTTTTAAACATCTTTTCGGTAACCGGAATGCTGAACTCCAAAACTGAGTGATGCTAGAGATAACCGACAATAAAAGCTGAAGACGACCCGCAAAAGATAAATACCGGTTGGACCAAGACTGAAATTTAGCACGAATACGCTCCAATAACGGTTCATAATCACCAACGGACATCCGCTTCGTCATTAATGGTAGTCCCAAATACCGTACCGGCAGCTGCTCAAGTTTGAAACCAAACCGCTGAACCAAATCCTGACAAACCCCATCAGCAACACCCGCCATGAACATGGAAGATTTTTCCAAGCTAATTCGCAAACCCGATATAGCAGCAAACCGATCAAATACCCCCACAACCTCCTCAGTAGAGCGAGTAGTCCCATCAGTGAATATCATTATGTCATTCGCGAAACACAAGTGTGTCAAACCCAAAGGTCGGCACTTCGGGTGGAAACCCATGAAACCATCCGAAGCTCGCTTATTCAACAAAGCAGACAACACATTCATGGAAATAACAAAGAGGTAGGGTGAGAGGGCACAACCTTGCCGTAAACCCCGTTTACTCTGGAAAAACCCCGCCAATTCACCATTTATTTGCACAGAGAAGGAGGTCGTAGATACACATGTGTAAATCCACCTAACAAACAGCAACGACAAATCCATCGCGAGTAGCACAGAAACCAAAATATCCCATTGCACCGAATCAAACGCTTTAGCGATGTCAATTTTTAGCACCCCACGCGCGGAAATACCCCCCTTATGGTAGTCCTTGACCAACTCAGTGGCTAGTAAAACATTCTCCAATAACAACCTATCGGGCACAAAAGCGGACTGATTTGGCATTATAAACTCAGGTAAAATACTCTTTAACCGATTTGCCAACAGCTTAGAAATGACCTTATACAGAATGTTGCAACAGAGATAGGTCTATAATCTTTTATTTCCAAAGCACCTGTAAACTTAGGAATAAGAGCCAGAATAGTAGTGTTCACACCTTTTGGAAGATAGCCATTCTGATAGAATGATTGTATTGCTGCTATAACATCACTACCCACAATCGGCCAGGCATCTCTGTAGAATTCCATGGTATACCCATCCGGGCCGGGAGCTTTATTGGAAGGCATTGAGAATATAATGGCTCGAATCTCCGCTGCCGACACCGGAGATGTAAGCCGCGAGGAATCACTTGATGAGCAACGGAAACTCAACAGAGAACGCAGCTCCTCTACCGAAATTCCTTGGTAATCTGCCGGTACCGTCTGAAGAAACTCCTGAAACCAGCCCACTGCTTCAGCTTTAATACCCTCGGCATCTGTTAATAAGTTACCAGCTTGCGTTGGCACCATCTTAATCGCATTCTGTGAACACCGAGACTCCGCAATCCGATGAGAGTATTTCGTATTTTGATCTCCAACTTTCAGCCAATGGATTTTCGATTTCTGCTTGTAGAATGATTCCTCCAACAAAGAAATAAAGTTCCATCTAGCTGAAGCAAGCCGCTCAGCCTCAAAGTTAGCCGCTGAAGGAGTTGTCAAAGCCAACAGTTGCTTAGCACACAGATCATCATAAGACTCCTTAACCCGCGTAGGAAGATGACCCACCTGGATCTTATTCAACTGCCGAAGGACTGGTTTTAATACCTTGAGCTTCTTGGATACACGGTATAGAGCTGTACGCGAAGAGAAAATAGGAGCAGAAGCTCTCCAGACCTCTGCGACAGATGGCAAAAAATAAGCCAACATTCCAAGCATATTAAAATATTTAAACGGCTTACGACATTCAACAGCATCATCCAGCACTGTGACCATACACCTTGCATGATCTGAGACACCACCTGGTTCAAATACTGCCGAGGAGGAGGGGAAAGAAGACAGCCATTTATCGCAAACTAAAGCTCGATCTAACTTTTTACTGATGGGCGACCATTCCTGGTGGTTCCACCAAGTGAATTTCAATCCACTATAGGTAAGATCCGACAGCGAACAAGCGGAAACCACATATTGGAAGTCTCTCATACCATGAGAAGTACCACAAGAACCGGAGTGTTCATCCATATGTAATATCTCATTAAAGTCTCCCACAATTAACCAAGGACAATTACGAAATAAAGGTGAAGACGCATGAGTACGCAAGTCTGCCCATAGTTCCTGACGCTCAGCCGGGAAGTTGTAAGCATATACAAAAGAGCAGAGAAAGTCAACAGCCCGAACCGGGTCCGAAACCGAACACGTAATTAGCTGAGCCGAAGTAAACACCGGTTTAACTACAACATCAGCCGACCAGAGAACCCAGATCCTACCAAGACGATGTGAATCATAATTTGTCAGGAAAGACCAACCCGCAAACTTTGTAGCCATAATACCTTCTGCCTTATCCTCTCTTATTCGAGTTTCCAACAAACAGCCAATGCAAGATGAAGAAGAAGCTAACCATTCGCGCAAAACTTTATGCTTATTGTTTTGATTGAACCCGCGCATATTCCATGAAAAGACCTTCATAATTAGTGTTTCTTGCGATTACTTTTCTTAGTCGTATGAGAAGATGATACATCTTTCACACCAGAAACAGAAAAGTCCGCAAGATATTTATTAACTCCTCTAGTCGCTCTCGGCAACACAGGTCTGAGCTGCTGCTCAACCCTCTCACCCGCAAGAGCCCCAAGATGCAAATCACCATGACCACCCCGCTCAACAGTTACATTGCCCCTGAAATTCACAGACTCTGCAATCGGATCCAAATTTGCAACCTCATTTCTTGGAGGAGAAAGAAGCGCATCTTCCTGCTCATTCTCAAAGAACTCACCTGCAACCTCACCCTCCTCCAAGCCTTCAAGAACCGCAAATCGTGATGGAGAGGACAATGCCACTGCCTGTGCTACATCCAAGCTTTTATGAGACTTAGCTGGAGAAACATGAGACCATTCCTGTTCAACCAGACCACCATCTGACTCCTCTACTGCCACCTGAGACTGATCACTCTCAGACCTCAAAGCCACAGTCTGCTCCAACTCCAAATCATCACCAGCCTCCAGATCTCTACCAGAAGAGCCAGCACAATCCTCTCTAACCTGCTGCTGATTATGAACCATAGCCTCCGTAGTCAACACATCTGTAACCACAACCTCCTTGCTTAACACATCAGCTACCACAGCCTCCTTACTCACCACATCTGCAACCACCCTACCCAAAGCTGAGTCAACCCAAACCTCCCCACTCTGCCGCCGCAAAAGCCTAACTGGAGAAACCGGAATGTCCTTTCTCTTCGGACACTTAGCTGCTAAATGACCCCACTTCTCATAGCTTAAACACTTAGGAGGGAGCCACGGATAAGAGACACTAATATCAGCCGAGAGACCATCCTTCGCTGTAAGCTGAAACTGCGTTGGAAGTTCCTTCGTCAAATCCACATTAACCAGCACACGACCGACATCTAAATTGGAGCAAGCTAAAGTAGTTGGATGCAGCTTCTTTGGATCACCAACAAAGCTCGCCACTAGCTCCAACCCTTTGTCAGAATATAGCCGTGGAGGGACATTGCGAAAATCGACCCACAGAGGAATCGATGTTAGCACCGGCTGAGCAATCTCCACCGGTGACCATTCCGATAAGAGCATAGGAACACCTGCTATGTTCTAGAGACCCCTGTGGAGGAGCCGAGCCCTCATTGCTGGATCGAGAACCCGAAACTTCACTGTTTCCTCATCTAAGACTTGGACATCAATTTTCAATTTCATATCTCCCAATGGCCAGATTTTGTTCACAATCATGTGAACTTTAGCTACATGAGGCGTCGTGTCCAAGAACCTCTCCACCAAGAAGTTCTTCCACAATTGGTTCTGATCAGCTAATACATCCTCCGGAACCTTTATGACCACCGAACCACCCGACTCTTTCCCAACTCTCGTGCTTTATTTTGTAATTAAGAGATTTAAAGTATCAGTACTTACGGATTTGAAAATTTTTATGTGACTTTCCCCTTCATTATTTGTGTATTGATGTTTTAAAACTTTAGTCCACTCTATTTAAATCCATCTCAATGACGAACTAGACCTAATCCCTGGATGTGAGGTCAGCCTACAGATAAACTCCTTTACTGGGTATTCAAATGGGTCGAAAGCAAAGACCCATATATGTGTGGGTGGGCAGAGACATCGTGAGGTAGTTCCCTCCGGCAGGGTTCGAACTCGTAACCTATTTCCAAGAAGCAGTCCATATTTTAAATATGGAATATCTGAACTAAACAAATTTTCATGTTAAATAAGAAGCAGTTCAAATTTTGTATATTGCATATTATTTTTGTATTTTTAAAATTTTTAGATACATTTGAATTTTTGTAAATTTTTACATGATTTAAATATGTACCAAACCAAATCCGCAAAGATCTGAATCGAACCAGAATTGAAATTTATAAATATTTGAATGGGACATAAATCTCTAACCTGAAAATCTTAAAATCTTAACAAAGCCAAAACCGAAACCGAACCCGAACGGATACCCGTTCAGGTAGCCGAACGCCACCCTAACTATATTAATTAATAATCTTTTATTTATATTAGTTAGTAACAATATGGACATATTGGTTCAAATATTTTTAAATCAATATTTAATAAGGAAAATCACATTACTTATAAAAATTAAACTTGGTTACATTTTTTGTAAGTTAAAATCTAATTTTTTAAAATTCATTTATTCCTTTCATTTTTAATCGTTTTCTACTAATAACTCATTTTTCAAAGATCTTTTTATTTAATTTTAAGTAAAGAATTTCATAACCAAATTTAAAATATTTTCTCTTTACTTATATCTTTTATTTATAAATTTTGTTACCCTTTTAATAACTAATTTATTAAGATTTAATTGTGATTAATTAAATTAATTTACTAAGAATATTCTTGCAACAACAAAAATTATCAATAAGGTTATTGTTTTATTAGCTCAGTCAAATTTTATGAAAAAAAAATTCAGTCAAAAAAAGTGTGTGGGAATCGGTCATCTTTTTATTTAGAAAAAATTACAAGAAATGACACTTTTTGGTTTTACCTTTTACTTTAGGACACTTTCAAAACAAATGGCATTTTTTTAAAATTTTTTTTTATCAAATTACCCTTTTTAATATTTTATCATCTTTTCCTCTTTTCTCTTCTCTCTTTTCGTCCATCTTTTCCTCTCTATCTCTTTTTCCCTTCTTTCTTTTCTCTGTTACACAATTCTCTCCCTATTTTCTTTCGTTTTTTTTTGTTTAATCTCTTTTTGTTTTACTTAATTTATAATTTGTTCAAAAGCAAATCATTGCTAGTATTTAGTTTATGTACTCTGTATTTTTTGTTATTTTGTAATAGATTGGTCTAAAATATTTAAGTTTTAATCCTAAAATTGATTTATAAGATTCAACATTTTTTGTGCCTTCAAATCTTATTCAAATTCAACAAGTTTGGAAAACATAATACCAGTCCATATGGACTTATTAGTAGCATCTCAATTAAAGCCAGTCAAAATACTAACACTTATTCAAACATGTTGAGACCATATGTCGATTTTCTCAATATACCATATACTACATACCAGTGGAGTCAACACAACATATTTTCAAAACTATTACGCACAAGTAGACTAAGACATTTTGGTCCACTCGCACAAATCCAAATGGACTCATCCATTTCAAAACGTCAAATGATCCATACAACTTATGAAGTTTAAATTATTCTCCAAGTTTTTACTCGAATGTATTCATTAGCCGTCTATATGAATATGTACAGGTGGATAGTAAGAAATATGTGAGAATTCATTGGCGATGATGATATGTTGATTATTACTTATAGTGGACCTTCGGGAGATTTAGTGATCTCTCCAATTTTGTTTTATAATATAGTGGACTACTCTACATGGACTAGAGAAAATGAAACATGTTAGATATGTTCATAGTTAAATACACATAAGATATAAAATTTTAAATAATTCACTTTATGAAATAATATTAACAGTTGTTTTCAAATTGGATTGTTATTTAAAATTACGAAAGTTGTAATAAATATTCAATTATCACAGAGAAATCAATTATCAAAACAAACTACAAATATTTGAAAATTCACATTTTTACAAAACGTACAAATGTACAAATCCAAATGGACTAATCCATCACAGCAAGTCAACTGGAACAATATGATTATGAGAACATAATCACAAGTGTTTACCAAAAAAAAAAAAAAACATAATCACAAGTGCATCTAGAAAAGAAAAGAGAAAAAAGAAAGAGAGAGAAGTGGAGAGAGATAAAATAGAGAAAAAACAAAAAGCAAAGGAAAAATTGTCAAAAGTTCGTATAGAATTGAGAAAAAGTACTCTATATCCAAAAATGCACCGAATTAAAAGACAAACTCAAAAAAGTATTCTTTTGTATAAAGCATTTTTTTTATTTAAATAACTACTAGTTTGAATGACCCGTTTCATGTGCAAGAGTGCAAGATCATCTGATTATTCTTAAGGGTTTTTAAGACTGGAACTCTGAGCGGTTCAGTCTGGAGGAAAGTCATAAAAGGAAGCTTTCTTTCTTGATTTCTATTTTCTTCCATTTTCTCTTTTCTAGTTCTCGTAGAAATATATTCACAAATTTTTAATTTTATCTAAAAGTGAGAGAAGGATATGGCAAAATCTAAAAAGCGGAATAAGAACTTTCCTCGTAACAGACCTACACCTGCTGGATTTTGGTATACATGTAGTATTTTTTATATTAATCTGTATGGATTTGATAAATTTTTTTCATGTTTTTAGTATCATCTGACATGTGCTCTTATCATATTTATATTTTCATTCCTACATGTATATATCTTTACTTTTTAGCTAACCTTTTTTTCTTTAGTCTTTCGGAAATACTCGAATCAACTATTTTTTTCAAAATTAATTGAAAAAATCGATTTAGTTTCAATTAACATATATATATATAGTAGAGTAAATTGTGACAACAGAAAGCACAGACATGTTGTTTAGACTACATATATAAATACAATATTTTTGTTTTAAGGTTAAGCTATATATGTAATGAAACATATATATATATGGTTAATTGAATATGATACTATCACCGTTTTAAAAATACGAGTATTTAGTACTACTGAATACAAAAAATGTATTCGCGCCATAGCAAAATTTCACATTTGAAACCAAGTTTAATGCACATGTAAATACTTATATACATTTAAAAATACGTAGATGTATATTGACAGATATTATAATAATACGAGAGTGATGTTAATGGATGACACAAGGGCATGCGATTAAACAAAAGGGGCTGGCTCCTAGCACAATACAATCTCCTAGTGTGCAAAGGACATAAGCAATAATAACGTTTAAATTTAAATATGATGTTTATGTGTAATTATTTTTATTTAATTAATTATTAAGGCTCTTCCTTTTGACGGGTGCGGAGATCGATTAAGCAGTCAACAGATTTTTACTCGGGGAAGCAAAAATATACCTCCCACTAATTTTACGAGTTTTACGTACTATTTCTTCTTTTTTTTTACTATGTATTAATTAACAATTAGAGGAATATATTTTTATCTTCTCTACTCTACACACCTATATGCAAGATTTGTTTTGAAGCAAAATGTCACTATCAATGCATCTCTTTGCAAATATAAGTTTAATATTAATAAGCTAGCTAGCTCCATGAACGTACACATGCAGAAGAGAGAATACGGGGATCTTTTTTTTTTTTGGTAGGAAAAATAATGTATTTTCTTGCTTCTTTACAATAACCCAATTGCTATATTTTCTAAATTATCTTTGATTCATACGTAAATGTATACAAAGTATAGACGTAAACGTATGCTTAAACATGCATAAATGGATCGATACGCAAGTACATGGGTAAGTAAAGCACACATAGAGAGAGAGACTTTACGTAGAGTGGTGAAATGGTAATTAAGGGTAAGAGGTGATTTGCAGAGTGTGGGAATGCTGGGCTTTGAGGAGTCATGAATCGCATTAAACGAGGACGTGAGTTCCCATAATCCTAGTGGGTTTAGAGAGAGAGAATCTCAAGTTAGGGAGAGAGGGAGAGAGAGAGTAATACAATTAAATCTGCTTCGTGACCAAAAAAAAAAACAATTAAATCTGCTTTTGGAAAACTTTATATTAATCATTTAATTGCAAATGAAAATTAGTTTGGAATCTTAGGTTTACAATTATGGAGTAAGACAAAACCTAAAATTACAATTAACACATTTTACTTATTAATGTTGAAAATTAACTCATTTATTATAATTTATTGATCCGAAAATAATTTACCAGAATATTAAGTTGTTAAAATATGTTGTACTCCTTTTGTATCAAAATAGTTGATGTTCTAAGGTTCTACACATAAATTAAGAAATTATTTAATTTTTGATTTTTTCTATACTAAAACATCATTTAACCCCAATTCAACCAATGACAAAATAGTTTGCAGAATATAAATAGTCAAAAACATAAAAATTCTAATTAATTTTACATTGAATATTGTAAACATCATGTAAATTGATACAATTTTTTCTCTCTAAAAATCAACTATTTTGATACGGAGGGAGTATTAGATAATATTTAAGTTCAACTTCAATATGTACAATCTACGTGAAATTTTAAATAATTAAATTATAATTAATAACTTTAGTTTTAAATATGAAATTTAAATATCATTTGTTAAACAAAATGTTAGACTTTCAAATAAAATAATAACATTAATTATTTATTTTACTTATAATTGAATAAAATTAAAAAAAATTTATGTAAACAAAAAGATGTGTTTTTTTGTCAACCACACATTAAAATTAAATAACTCTCGAAATGGGAAGCCAAATCGGAGGGGTTGTGTCTACATAAGAAAAATCATTCAAAAAAAACGAGATATTCGCGCCAGACCGTCAGCTTGCATGTTTAGCGTCCGCGGCACGTGCGTCAACGAGAACTCTGTGAAGAAACCACGAAGTTGCTGAAAATCCTGAAGTTGAGTATGAAAGGTTGGCCAGTCCTCCGTATTCTGAAAAATACTGATGAGCTCTGCGCAGTCCGTCTGGAAGAACTGGCAGTCGATGCTGCGATCATGCAATTCTATCATCGCCCATAGCAGGGCTTCGAGCTCCGCATGAAGTGGTGAAAGACTCCGGCATTGGCATTTTGCCCCCATCAAAATTACCTCCCCATCTTTCGTGAGGCATATCCATCCAAGTCCTGAAGTAGGATTCGATTGCTTCCATGAGCCTTCTATTCGACAATGTAAACCATCCGGAGTGTTCGGTTCGCAACAAAGCCTCTCCTCATCCGAGGTGGGGGCAATTTGTGCGTCGTGCCAAGCCATAACATCTGTCTCTGCTGAGCGCAGTAACTCCGCGACGTCCAGCTGTACTCCTTGGAAAACCATTTTATTCCTCGCTTTCCAGATTAACCAAAATATCCATGGAAAGAGATCTGGTCGATCACTATCTTGAGTTCGCACCGGCTTATGCCAAAAAAGATAAGCCATATTAGGGTAAAGTGCATTCGTAGGAAAAGCTCTCTGTCCTGTTTGGTCCTTGTAAAACTCCCAAATACACTGGATGGAGGCGCATTCAAAAAATATATGGTTAATTGTTTCCACACAAAGGCCACACCTCTTACAAAAAGATGTGTTTTATATGTAAAAAATTGTTATTTCTTCATAAACATGTATTTTAGTTATAATTCAAAAACTTAAAAGACCATTGTGTAAATAAAAAATATGTCTCTTTTTCTTCGCCGAAACCCTTTTCTTTAAGAAAGCGGTAAAGGAATCTCCTCTCGGGAGAAACCAACGTGACCCGCCGGTCTTACAAGGGTGAAAATAACAAATCATGATATTGACTTACAAATAAGACGATAAACACGAAAATTAAAAGTACAACAACTGAAAACGATAAAAATAGATAGTCGTCTGCTCCATTGTTGATGCAGGTAGATAGTTGATTGCTCTTTGGCAAACG
This sequence comes from Anastatica hierochuntica, assembly GCA_900406275.1. Taxonomy (NCBI): domain Eukaryota; kingdom Viridiplantae; phylum Streptophyta; class Magnoliopsida; order Brassicales; family Brassicaceae; genus Anastatica; species Anastatica hierochuntica. The sequence continues at coordinate 32,331 of OVAN01000173.1, read as the reverse complement.
GAGCGAACACCAATACCACGTCTGAAACACTAAGGTTTTTATGGTTTGAAAACTCCATACTTGCGTCGAAAGTATTGAAACACTAGGTCCCTAAAAAGGGTGATCGCGAGCAGGACGAGAGAAAACTCTCGCGACCCAAAATCCTTGAAAATCATCATCCTTGCCCGACATAGGAAGACTCCAATAGAGAGTCCGACTCGAACAAACATCAAGAATAAGGGTAATAAACTCCACGAGAAGAGGGATCTGAAGAAAGAACAACCTTCTACATTTAATCTTGAATAATAAAGTAATCTGAATATATAGAAGGAAGAAATCCTCGACATTTATACTCAAAAAAGAGCGGGCCGGAAAGATGAGTAACAAAATTTTTAAAAATCTTGTCTGTGACACTACATGATTTACTATCGCCAGAATATCATAGGATCCAAAATCATCAGAAGAAATTGTAATACCCGGCCCATTAGGCCCAATAGAAAAAAATTAAATTAAGAAAAACCTAAACTAAAAGTGTGTGTGTGTTTGTCGACAAAGTGAAGAAAAGCGGCGCATGGGAGAGAGAGATGTTGCGTGAGGAGAGAGAGTTGTTGTGGTGGGATGGCAGCGTCTAGCATCAGAGGCGGAGCCGTGAGGGGAGGAGCTTGATGCGCCGAGAGGGAGAGAGATCCACGCGGAGGAGATGGAGTCTCGGGGTGGAGAGAAACGCGGCAGTGAGGACGGCTCGGTGTGGAGGAGACACGATATGTGGTGATGATGGAGATCGATGGTGGTGAGGCCGTGAACGGAGCTGGAGTCGAGAAGCGCAGTGTGGTGGTGGTGTTAGAACAGAGGAGTCGGTGATGGTGTAGAGCCGCGAAGGGTGAACCGAGAGGAGCATGGTGTTGTTGTTGTTGTTGTTGTTGTTGTTGTTGTTGGTGTTGTTGTTGGTGTTGTTATTGTTGTTGTTGTTGTTGTTGTCGGCACAAATATTTAAATGGTCGCTAAGTCGAGCCTAGGATAAAGAGTCTGTGTTAACCTAAGCCCTAAAATGGATAAGGATAATTGGTATTGTTTGAGAATTGCACAAAAAGGAAGTTAGGTCTAGTAGAACCAGTGATGTGTGTGTCTAGATGGTTAGTCCCTACAGTAGACGCGGAGTCTACTGGAGGCTGTGTTGCTAACAGCGAGCCGATTGGCCTCTTCCCTGTGGTGCAAATGGGTAAGACTCCGATCGCAAGGAAGATTACCAAGGGGTACGTACACCGAAATGTGGAGGCATACGCCGATCGAGTGCGTACGCCGAAATGTGGAGGCACACTCGGCCGTGTCGACGTCAGCAGAGTGTTAGCGGAGCCATGAGGACGCTGACATCATCGAACGGTTTCGACATCAGTTGAGCTATGTAAGCAACATGACTGATGTTAGTTGAGCTTGAAGTTGCGGACTCACTTGCTGTGAGATACAGGCGAGGGAGACGCGCTACTCGGGAAAGTGAGAGACCGAAGTCCAAAGGATCCTCGTGTGATAGTTGTCTAGGAAAAATGCGTTTTTAAAGAAGTGTCTAAAGAGTCTGAATATGATCTAAAAAGGTTTTCGTTTGGTAGTTTCTTGAACAGCACGTTAGGTGTCTCTCCTTGCTTACTTTGGGGTAGGTTAGGCCTAGTCTAGCGGGGTTAATCGGGTAGCGGGGCGGAGTCGGGTCCGCCCTCACTGAGTGACTTGTTTGAAAAGTCACTCACCCTCTCTCTCTTTTCCTTCTTTTCTCTTGGTGTTTCTGCAGGTTGCAGTTAGAAGCGAAAAATTACTGACCGGTTGGTGAAGTTTGCTCCGATTTTGGCGGTACCATTTGGAGCATTCCGGTTCCTTCGGGACAGAGACGTTACAGAAATCATAAACTTTTTACTTAAAGTCTGTATTATCAATCTAAGGTGCATGATGTTTTGTGTCCTATGATAATTCGGAATTCCAATGCCATCACAATTTTGAGAGAAAAGGTATGAGTGAGAATCTCTTCAAAAAGAAAGAAATGAGTAATACGATTAATTTTTCTCAGTGTAGAGAGGGATGAAAAATATCTTCGAACATGTTGGGAATTTCACCTCCGCACATGCCGAAAATTACAGACATGCATCTATGGCATGAATCTGTCGTCACCACCCTCAATTTTACTAACAGAGGATGTCCAAGAATGCTAATTTTAGATTTTACTTTATTTTAACTTATAGAGTCAAAAATAGCAATAAGTTAGAGATGTTCTAAATCATATACTTGCTGAGAACTAGAAGTTCATTGGCACTATGCACCAACAATTTGTAGATATTTGATGCTTGTTTTTAATAGAAAAAATTATTATAAAAATTTTTATTCAAAGATATGCAAAATTTTAATATTATTTATCTCAATCTTTCGGAAATTTATCAAAAATATTCTGTAACTAAAAATTGTACGTCGTTTGGAATATTTCCAGTGAGTTGTCTATCGAAACATTTCGAAGGAACCATGTCCGTCGGAAATTTTGCCACAAGATTTATGGCTCCATTTTTTTTACTGACAAATTTTTTCGATGAAAAAATCTTCCACGAATTACTAGATGAGGAAGTTGCTGATTACTATTCAGAAATTATCGGTCGTTAGTCTATCAAAAATACTTTATTTGAACTTTCGACGCTCAACAACAGACATATCCGAAATTCGTCTGAAAATGCCAAAAACATCTTCTCTTTTTTTTTTTTTGCAGTGATACAAGAATGTATGCGATGCATTTCATATATATAATCATATATAAAAACCATCATGTGCGAGACCTCGTTGGCTACATATAATTTATTGGATATATATATATGTGTATATATATATATATATATATATATATATATGAAACTACATACACACACACTAGGTCATTGATAATTTTTACTTAAAAGTAGACGATCCAATTTGCATTTTGATTTCACTTCAGATTCGTTGGTATTTAGTAGAGGTTTTATTATAAAAACTGAAATAATAGAAAGCTATCACATTTAAAGTGCAAAAATATTTGAAAGTGATTTAGAAATTGTTATCCTACTAATTTGTAGTCCACACTTATTTGTACAAGTTTTTAGTCATCACATAAGTCTCCAAATGCAAATACGAGACTGTGTAAATTGTAGGCGAAAAATGTTGTCCTAATAATCAATGTTAGCTAGATTTTATCAGTGAACGTTTGCCAAAACTTTTATATCCGATGTTGGTCTTAAGTGAACTCGTTCATATAATATTTAAAAAACATTAGTTATGTAAACAGTAAACTTTTATATATATATATATATATATATCAACTTCTGTTAAATAATATTCTAATGAGCTAAAATAACAATATAACTAAAGGGCTATGTGCCTGTCTCTAGACCTCAAAACTTCTCCAGTCTTCCTCTGTATTCATCTCTCACAATCTAGTTGTTAAAACCCTAAAACTATCAAGAGTTTCCAGCTTCTAGAGAGAGAAAGAGAGAGAGAGAGCTTTTGGCAATATTGAAAGCAGAAGAATATCTCTAGTTATAAATATCTATTCTCAAAATCTTTATACCTATTCTCCATGGCCAATCTTTGAAAAGTAGTCTTGATCTTTAATTTCTCGTTTCCCAATCCGTTATAATTGAACCTTCCATTCTTCTTTGATTGGCTTAGAGCTTGGTATATTATTGATCATACCAAAGTTGCTAGGAGCGTTAAAGTGATTGAATAACCCAAACACAAAAAAAAGAGTTAGGGAAAATGAATTCTAACAACTGGCTTGGCTTTCCTCTCTCACCAAACCACTCTTCTTTGCCTCATGAATACAACCTTGGCTTGGTTAGTGACCATATGGACAACCCTTTCCAAACACAAGGTAGTACCTATATATATATGCTTCTCTTTGTCTATATTCATCATATATATATGTACTAAGAAAGCAATTTTATGCTTGTAGAATGGAATATGATCAATCCACATGGTGAAGGAGGAGAGGGTCCAAAAGTTGCTGATTTTCTCGGTGTGAGCAAACCGGATGGAAACCAATCCGACCACCTCGTCGCTTACAACGACTCAGATTACTACTTCCATACCAACAGTTTGATCCCTACCGTGGAATCAAACGACGCCGTTGTAGCTTTCAACTCCAACACACCCACCAACAGCTATGAGCTTCAAGAGAGTGCTCATAATCTACAGTCACTTACTTTGTCCATGGGGACCACACCCAAAGCTTCGCCCTCCGACACCACCAGCGATAACACAAGCAGTGGAGCATTAGCCGTTGTTGAGACGGCCACGCCTAGGAGACCTTTGGACACATTCGGACAACGAACTTCAATCTATCGTGGTGTCACAAGGTTAGATACGTGACTCGCTACTCACTTGATTGATTCTTTATAGATACATATATGCTTATGTCTTTGATTCAATTATATATATATATATATATATATGTAGGCATCGATGGACGGGTCGATATGAAGCTCATCTTTGGGATAATACTTGTAGAAGGGAAGGACAGTCTAGGAAAGGAAGACAAGGTAACTAGAGATCATATACTTACTTCTTTTTTTGTTTTGATGTGTTTCATATTTACTAACTATATATTTCTTCACTCTTTCTTCTTGATGCCTAAAATCTTGGGGCTTCAATAAAAAATCTTCAGTTTACTTGGGTGAGTACATCATAGTATTTGTTAATTTATATCATCTTCGATCGTGGATTAATGATATTTTGTTAATTTAAAGGAAACTAAGTTGAATCAAATTTTGTGGTATAAGGTGGGTATGACAAAGAAGATAAAGCAGCAAGATCATATGATCTAGCTGCACTTAAGTATTGGGGTCCTTCAACTACTACTAATTTCCCGGTATGCATGTTAATTCTTCATTTCTTGCAATGAACTATATATTGATTATGTATATTTTTAATCTTTGGTCTATTAATATATATATCAGATTACTAATTACGAGAAAGAAGTAGAGGAAATGAAGCACATGACAAGACAAGAGTTCGTGGCTGCTATTAGAAGGTGTTGTGTTTGTGTTTCCCATGAGACCATTTCATCACGTAACTCAAAACTTGTCTAATAACACAAGCTTATACAAATATATGTGTTAATCACAGAAAAAGTAGTGGATTTTCGAGAGGCGCTTCGATGTATCGAGGAGTTACAAGGTTTATATTTGTAGATATATATTCAAATTATTTATTAGTCTTAATTATATGAATCATATGCTAAACATATTTAAGTGTCACATAATTATGTAGGCATCACCAACATGGAAGATGGCAAGCAAGAATCGGCCGAGTCGCAGGAAACAAAGACCTTTACTTGGGAACTTTTAGTAAGTACTTCCTTATCAATTATATTTTGAATGCACAACTTATACATATGACTATATGAGACTCCTTTCAAACTACTTATACGTCTCTTACAAAATTAATTCAAAAGTGAAGTTAGTGGTGTAGAATTTTAAAAAGTTAAAAATCACTTAACTATTGATATATAAATGATAGACATGCTAAAACTTTTTTAAAAAATTAACTTTAGAATCAGCGTGTAATTATAATTAAGAGAACGTAGAAAAAATAGAGCCATTATTTTACAATTAACGATATGATATGTTCTTTTAAGGTACTGAGGAAGAAGCAGCAGAAGCTTACGATATAGCAGCCATAAAGTTTAGAGGACTTAATGCAGTGACCAACTTCGAGATCAATAGGTATGATGTGAAGGCCATCTTAGAGAGCAGCACTCTTCCCATAGGAGGAGGTGCGGCCAAGCGGCTAAAAGAAGCTCAAGCTCTTGAATCTTCGAGAAAACGTGAGGCCGAGATGATAGCCCTAGGCTCAGGTTTCCAATACGGTGGTGGCTCGAGTTCAGGCTCTGGCTCAAGCTCATCAAGGCTTCAACATCAACCTTACCCTCTAAGCATGCAACAACCATTAGAGCCTTTCCTATCTTTACAAAACAATGACATGTCTCATTACAACAACAACAATGCTCATGAATCTTCCTCTTATAATCAACATAGCTATATCCAGACACAGCTTCATCTTCACCAGCAAACCAACAATTACTTGCAGCAGCAATCAAGCCAGAACTCGCAGCAGCTCTACAACGCGTATCTCCATAGCAATCCGGCTCTTCTTCACGGCCTTGTCTCCACCTCTATCGTTGACAACAGCAACAATGATGGCAACTCTAGTGGAAGTTACAACACTGCAGCGTATCTTGGGAACCACGGTATTGGTATTGAGTCAAGCTCGACCGTTGGATCGACGGAGGAGTTTCCAACCGTAAAAACAGATTACGATATGCCTTCAAGTGATGGAGCTGGAGGGTATGGTGGCTGGACCGGCGAGTCTATTCAGGGCTCGAATCCTGCTAGTGTTTTCACTATGTGGAGTGAATGAAAAAGGGAGCTGTTTCTTGGAGCACAAGGAAAGAGGTCAAAAATAGTAACTACTTTATTAAATCAATATTATTCTGATTTTTGTTTGTTTCTTTCTTTCTTGTGATACGATCAGTTCAGAAGAATTTAGGTCAAAGAAGGGGTCTCGGTGGTTGAATGGTTCTTGAGGGTTAGGGTTTTATGGCTACTTAATTAAGTTTAAGAGTAGCCAAGTTTTGTTTAAAGCTAACCCTTTCGACTAATTTCCAAACCTGTAATTCATTTATGTTTATGTCTATCTGGTTATTACTATATTTTACACACCAAAGCGTGTCCACAAAATAAAAATGTCGGTAACTAGTAAAATACTAGTATAATTTGTTCAAATTTAAATATTTCTAAAAAGCAAAATTTAACCAGTTCGTGAATCTTATACTAGTATTTGCTAAGCCAGTTTCCAGAATAGACCTCTCAGGTTGAAAGTTGTTACGACTAATTAATCCTTTGTTACGCTTGCTAAAAATATCTATACACGCAATATATTTACGATCAGTACTATTATCCATTAAATAAATGGACACATTGGTAAGGTTAACTAGCCAAGTTGGTGATGTATTTTTGCGTTAGTTCCTAAAGTAACATGTAATCCTATATCCGCTGTTTGCTTTCGGTGGCTCCGTCACCGTCGCTCTCCCAAAGGGTCATTATCGATCTCTCCCAAACACTTTCTCTCAAACATCTTTCCTTCCTCCCATGGCAGATCCTCCCGATAAAGAGCTTTCAACTCCTAAGTTCCAAATTTCTTCTGAAATTCTTCACCTTGCAAAGTCGATTCCCTCATTCCATCTTCGAAGAGAGGTCCCCAGTCACTTGAAGCATCATGGATTTCACCTTCAATTTCCTCTATTCTCTTCGGCAATGAAACCCTACAAATTGGTAATTTGTCGTCAAAGGCTACCACCATCCCGAAGCAAAGTGCAGCAACTCCAGCAAACTCCGCAGTGGCTCCACCTTCTCCCCTTGGATCATGGACTTCTCCGTGGGGATCCCTTTGATGTTTGGCACTACAACGGGTCTACATGTTTCGTTTTCTCCAAAAAACCCGATATCTTAGCCCTTTATGCTAATGAAAATTGGCACGCTCTGTCTACGGGTCCTTCAAAAGGTAAACATCAAGGGCCTTTAGCTCCAATCTCTACGGCAGTTGCAACAAATCCACCTCCCAAAACTCCCTAAGTGTATCAGCGGGTACAATCCCAGAGATTATCCATGGGCTGAGAGGATGCGCTCACGTTGTAATCTCCATAGAGTTACTACACCTGAGTATATGGAGGATGACACACCTATCTTCTGTGTTGTTAGAAGGTCTAAAAAATCAAAAGGAATTTATAGTGGGACAATTTAAGCATTGCTCGGCCCCTCCTGGAGTTTTAACACATGGAGTTGCAACTAGGATTTGGGGAAAAAAGTGCAAGATATTCACCAAATATTTAGGCAAGTCTTCGTATCTATGCCATATCCCTGATAAATCTACTAGGAACTGGGTTTTGCAGAGAGGTATCTAGTACGTGGACGATTGTGTAATGTTTTGTGTCCCCTTGGAACCCATCCAAGACCATTGCTATACCAGAAATCCAAACAATTCATATTTGGCTAACCTTAAAAAAATATATCATTTCAGTTATACTCTTTCAAGGGCATTGACTGGATTGCCTCTCGTATAGGTGAACTAATGTTGATTAGTAGACTTTGGCTAGATCCTACATCAATGGGAGAGGCTAAAATTCTTGTGGAAATAAAATTAGATCGTCCCTTCCCTCAAAAAGCCGCATTAGAGGATCAAGAAGGTAATATCTCAATTATATACATCCTCTACTCATGGCTTTCTCCCCAAATGCTCCGCTTGTGGTCACTTACGACATAAACCATCACGATGTTTAGGTTTGGATGCCTTAAAAGTCATGACTAGCTCTTCTCTAGGATCTCAAACATACAGTCGCAAATTACTCGCAAATTTGCGAGGAATTTGCGAGTAAAACTTTTACTCGCAAATTTGCGAGTAAATTGCGACTGAAAATCATTTGCGAGAAGCTAGATGCGATCGGTCCGTTTTACTCGCAAATTGCGTGTTTTCTTGTAGTGTTACAATGACTTTTCAACATGTAGCCACGATGGCTACAACTGTCACCACAGTTGAAAGCAACCCAAATATCTCTATTATTGAAAACACTACAACTCTCTTTTCCAGCCACCAACAAAATGACAAACCCATAACAACGTATGGCTTCTACTCTAACACTTGTTGAGGAAGATGTTGATCCTTGCAAAGGGGTGTCTTTGGTTGATGGTATGCAGATTGATCTACAAGGTTTGGAAACAATGGACCCTCAAGATGAGGTTGAATCATTTGAGGCTGTCTCACCTGAGATAGCTACATCTAATCTAAGCCTTATCGACTATGTTATTAACCAAGACCTTTCTAATATTAGTGAACTCCATGTTTAAAGTTGTGATTTGGTGGTTGAGGAGGCTACTTTAACAACACCAACCATCACTTTCAAACTTTTTACTAGAATGTCTTCCACTGACCAAGTACAAGATCCCCTCAAAACAGTGGAGAGTGATGTATTTACATACGAAAACTATCATCAAAGGAGTAGAGGAGGTAGGTTCATTAAACCATCACTAAAAGCTCGTGAATACAAATGGACTACAGTAGTGGGAAAAGCAGGCATTGACGTGGAGGACATGGTTCTCGCCGTGACCCTCTTTAGTAGCATCTCGCTGTATGTGGTTCATTCCTATTTCATGATTATCTAGCCATCTACTATTAAACCTCTAACAAGTTCAATGTTTGACTATCTCTATCCGTTAGTTTTTTTCTTTATTCTCTTTGATTACAAACTCTCTATTTTGGTAACAAACTTTTGACAAAAAAATAGAATGCCTTTATAATAAATAAATGGACAGAATATAACTCAAATCTATTTTAAACCATTATATATATATATATATATATATATTTATTATAGTTTTTTATTTATTTAGTTTCCCAGAAAAAGACAGGTAGATAATAAACCATCCAAATATAACCAATTAGATTTTGACGCACCCCAAATACGAGATTCCGAATTTTGAATAAAAGAAATTAATACGGTATGTAACACTGAAATTGATTAACTTTATATTTTGTATTTTTATATATGTAAAACATTTGGATAATAAGTTTTTATAATTAATCTATATAATTTTCATAAAAAAAATTCATACGTCGGTAAACTTATTTATCTAACATTTGTCTTAATCCGATTTGAAAATGAAAATATCAAAATATCTTATATTCAAATTCATATAATGATAAATCATATACATTAAATTCAAATTTAAATATGAATATTCATACTTTTATGTCTGGATATTCATATAAGACTTTACTAAATAAATTAAAATATCTAAAATTATATTTAATATTTACTATGTTTTTTTCAAAAAGCATCTCTAAATTGAACTTTATTTTTAATATATTCAATTTTATTTTCAATAACAATATTTCTAAATTCAATTTATAAGAAAAAACATGTCAAATTATGAAACATTCTTACAAAATAAAAAAGTTTTATCCTCTACTCTCCCACATTCTCATATACGCTCTACTAGACCTGGGCAAAAGAACCGACAGGAACCGAAGTGACGGGTACCAAACTAATTTTCGGTTCCAGTTCCGGATTCAGTTCCAATTGAAGAACTAAATGGATCCTAAAGCTTGGAATCGAAAGAACCAGAACCAGAACTGAACCAGAACCAAAATTTTGGAACTGAAACCGAAACAAAACCGAATAGTGTTTGGTTCCAATATGGATCCTAAGTCCCAAAATCGAAGACCCGGAATCGGAACCGAACCGAATACCATATTTTCTTAAAAACAAATCAAAAATAATGGTTCGGTTCTAGTTTCGATTCCGAGAAAAGAGCCGAATGGATCCCAAATCTCGGAACCCGAAGAACGGAATCGGAACCGAAATTTTTGGAATCGGAACCGGATCCGAACCGAATAGTGTTCGGTTATAATATGGATCCTAAGCTCCGGTATCTTCCGGTTTAGGATAGGAACCAAACCGAATACCCGAACGTCCATGCTTGCGCTCTACTCTTACAAAGATAGTGTAAATCCTATTTTGCCCCTCACTCAATTAATTAACGAAATAAATAATGATAATAAAATAAAATGAGAAAAAGTAATAATCATATTATTTCTCTCTCCTTATTCTCTTCATCTTCTTCGTAACCCATCGACAATGAAGTCAAAACTTCAAAATCTAAAAATTTTGCTTCCATTCCTCCACCATTGAAACCAAAGCTTCAAAATCAAGGTCAGTGATGTTTCTGTTACGTAAATGTATTCAGTTTGAGGGAGATCGAACTCGATTTAAACATATAAAAAGAAGAAAAAAGTTAATGTAGTATGTGTAACTTAGGGATATTAAATCGATTTGATATTAGTGTTAATAAATTGAGTTTAGGGTTAGGTCATTAAGCGCAGTGTCTTATCAGTGTGGATTTAATCGTAGGTAGATTAATGTTTTTGTTTTGAGAACTTAGTAATACTGGTAAAACTTGTATAGTTGAAGATTTGTAACTTGTAAAATTTGGTAAAAAAATTATTGGTATAACTTCATAACTTAGTAGAACCAATTCAAACATGAAAGGACTAATGTAGATTTTTATTAATTTTTCAGGAGACGATAGATAGTCCTTCCATAAACATATTTTTTTAATTATGGAAGATATTATAAAGTGTCTCAAGGTTCCTATGAATTGCATCCACGAGAAGGTCGCTTGTATGGTCTATTCTTTAAGACATCATCAGTATTCGAGATAAGTTATTCAGAGTTAGTGGCTAGGATATGCAGGAAGGTTGAGACAAAATATTATGTGTTTTTTTCATTTGATTCTCTTTGTTTGCACGACAAAGTATACTTTATTTGCAATTTTCGGAAAAAAACAAAAGAACGTAATTAATTTACAAATTTTAAGGAGATAAACGCAACTAACTTGCTGATTTCAGTAAATAAATTCATATTAATTATACAAAAATACAAATTTACTACCCTGTGAGCCTTTTTTCCTAGCTTTTCTATTTCTCTAATTTCTCGTACGTTTAACTCTAGAGCGGACTGTTTGGCACGAGCTTTCAGATCCTGCAATAGAGATTTTTCTTTTGTAGACTCTTCACCTCCATATTGGGTTCCCAATCTTGAAGTGAATTTTAGTATATTATTTTGGTTGGGAAAAAATACAAATTTACATTCAATATTGATTTTCATAGTGTCGTGGATAACAAACAACAAACAAATAGCCGTGAGAAACAAACAAGAAATAAATTAGATAAAATCATCATCATCATAAGAATAAACAACGAATAAATTGATATAACTAACACTTATTAGTTAACTAACAACTAACAAATTTTTTTCGAGTGATAATTTCAACAATATTTTTCATCATGCACGAAACATCATGTAATTTTATGATAGATTTGTTGATATTTACCACATAACTTTACAAAAGTCACAAAATAGTGTTTTGATATATATACTTTTGTATGAATACATTTGGAATGTACCTAAATAACATATTATAGTTGGTATAATAAAAAAATATTACTTTAGATGATGGTAAAACCAATTAAACTGAAAAATGTCAAAAGTGCAACTTGAGAATTTTAGTAAAACTTCAAACTCGGGTGTAACTTACCTGATTTTAGCGGCTGACATGTTAAACACGTACAAAATGTGTTTAATTTTATTACTTTTTTCATTTTCAAAAAAGAGTAAAATTTGAAACTTGGTATAACTTTTACATTTTTTTATTTATGAGTTCTTTGTTTATTAGTTTTCTTTTCTTTCTTTTTTTTCTTCATTTATGAGTTCGTTGTTTATTTATTAGATTAGTTCAAGTTGCACATGATTTTCGAGTTATACATTTTGTGTCAAGTTGCACTTTTGGCAGTTTTCAATTTAATTGGTTTTACCATCATCTAAAGTAATTTTTTTTTTATTTTATCAACTATATTATGTTCCTATTACAAAAATATACGTCAATTTTTTTTGACTTTGCATAACGTTATGTTGTTACTATCAACAAATCCAAATAACATAATTTACCATGTTTTACCTAGTTAAGAAAATGGTAATTTTAATATTTTTGCTTTGGGCTTTAATAGAAATTGATCTGTATAATTTTAGGCTCAAACGATGTCGTTGACCCATAGGGTCGTTTGATATTTTTCTCTTGCAACGTCTTTTCATCTTTTTCTTCTAACTCTTATTCCCCCAAAAAAACTGAACTGTGTCTAGCCATTTTGTTAAGTTCTTCCATGTTGATTCTTGATAATGACAACCTCGCGATAATTGTTTCTGGTTAGTGTGAATATTCAGTTGATAGATTTAATTTTTCTTCGAGTTTCTATAACCGAATACCCTTTTTCGGTAGGTATGTAAGTGGATTGAAGAGTAAAATATTTAATTATGTTAAGGAACGACTAAAAAGTCTGATAAATGGATGGTCATCTAAATTTTTTATCCACATGGGGCAAAGATATAAACTATTTGATCAGTTGATCTTGCCTTGCCTACTTATGTTATGTCATGATTCCAACTCCCCTAAGGGTTAATTCCAAAATTAACTAGCGTAATTTTTAAATTCTGGTGGAGTTCCAATGGATATAACCTGATATCCATTGGATTGCATGGAACAAATTATGTATCCCGAAAATGGAAGGGGATTGGATTTCAAGTCTTTAGAGATTTTTAACTCGGCTATACTTGCTAAGAAATTGTGGAGATTGTACCAATATCCTAATTCTTTGGCGGCAAGGGTTTTAAAAGGAAGATATTTTCGTAGAACTCATCCACTTTTTTGTGAAAAAACGCGTTCACCGTCATTTGGATGAAGGAGTATTATTTCAACACATGAATTATTAAGGCGTGGTACCCGAATTGGTATAGGGTCAAGGGTGGAAATATCGGTCTGTAATGATCCATAGATACTAGATGATTTCCCTCGACCAACACAAGGAAGAGGAAGCTGATTACATCCTAACTTGACGGTTCAACATATGATTAATCCTAACACAATGTAATGGAATTTAACAATTATATAAGAGTTTATGGACCCAAATGACTTTGAGATTATCAGGGGAATCCAACCAAGTAGGACTGTCAAAAGAGATATATTTCTCTGGCATTTTTCTAAATCAGGGGAATATACGGTTAAATCGAGCTAACATCTACTTGAGAAATTAGCGATGAATAATAATGCATGTTTAGAAGAAGGGCCTAACCTTAGTAAATTGAAAGCTCAGGGTTCGAAATTGGATTGCCCGTTTAAAATTAAACAATTTATGTAGCATGTAACTTCAAATGTGTTGGCGGTGTCATCACGCTTATCACAACGAGGGATGGTGTGTGGTATTATTTGTAAATGATGTGGTTTGGTTGAAGAGTCAGTCAACCATGTCTTCTTTGAATGTCCAAATTCGATAAAGGTGTGATATTTATCTTATGTCCCCACCATAGGTTCAAGCTGCCCTTCAAGCATAGTATTCATGAATATGAATTACCTTTTCTGGAGATTGTTTCCGCGATTAGAGATAGATGAAATGCACAACCTTTACATATGAATAATATGGTTGTTATGGAAGGAGAGGAATCAGAAGGTGATTCAAGGGATGAACTGGAGGCGGAGTGTACTCTGGAACACGCTATGAGTGAATGTCTGTTAGGGAGGCAATCACAAGAAATTTCCCCCGATAACAGGAAAGATGTGTATCAGGAAATAAAAATAGTGGTGCAACGATTCAACGCAAAGTGGATGATTCCTGGAAACTTACGGATCCAAGGTCAGATTTTGGATGGATTTCTGAAACTCCATAGGGTATGACAATTTTAATCAGGACCAGGAGCTCAAAAAGAAGTTTAACACTACCACACTCTGAAATGAAAGCCCTTCTGTGGGCAATACATGAGATCATTGATAGAAGAATAAATTATTAAGGACCCTGAAGAATGAACGACTATCTCAAAATTCGCTTACAAATTCTGCATCCTTTGCGTTTTGTTTCATCTTTTTCATATTTCTTTAATTTCTCGTTCTTTGAACTCTAAAGCACAATGCCTAGTGTGTGATACTAGATCCTGTGATACAGAGATTTCCTTAGTAAACTCCTTCCCTCCCAATAGGATCACAAATTGCTAAATTTTTAAGTAATTAATGATTTTGTTGAAAAAATTCTATTTATTATTTAATTTACTAAATATTTATGTTAATTTTAGTTTTTGAAAACAGTTTCAGATTTCATATGTTCAAATAATTGAAAGCAATCTTGTTTTTTAATAGGATACTAGGTGTTGGCCCATGCGGATGCACGGACATGACGATTTTTGTAAAAATTGATCCTAAAAACAAAAATATCGATAACGTATATTTAATAAAATTTTATCTAAACAGAAGCTTGTATTTGTCAACCCTACAAAATAAATAGAAACCACGAGTTAGGATAAATCAAACGATGAAAAGATGAGCTCATTGATTCAAAAGAAAACACCGATTCATAGACATGCTCATCGACCAAGATGAGTTCCACAATTGGATCCCCTGCCACCGAAACGTGTTTCAATACCCATAACACCTTGACACATATCTTCCAGCCCGTTCGAGATGTACTTAAGTCGACGTACTCGAACATGATCAGTTGTAGGAGGAGACATGCTGGATGTTTGACAATATTATAGTCGTCGCAAGTTTGACAATATGGTGGATGTTTAACAAGATTGAACTATTTATGAAAATTGTGGATTCGTATTTTAGTATTTATGAAGAATGTAAATTATACTCAGACATAATTAACTAAGATAAAGACGAGGAGTTTTTTTTTAGGTTATAATTTTTTATAAAAGAAAATAAAAAAGGAGGATTGAATTAAGATAAACACAAATGATTTTTTTTTCATTTTGATAAATTTCATAATTTTGAGTAGGGTTAGTATAGTTTTTTTTACAAAAGATAGACCATTTTTTTAAAAGCATAAAATAACAGATAGCCCATCAGAGGATACCACATAAGCGAAAATCTACTTTTTAGAATTAAAAATTAGAAACTGGCGAACTCCAAAATTGCGCCAAGTCACCCGCAAATTCGGTGAGACCGCCACGTCAACCAACAAATTCTGATATATGTGTGTGTATATATATATATATATATATATATATTGTGAGTTGCTTGACAATTGTGTTGGGATAAGAAAGAGATAAAAGTTAAATTAAAAAGATACATTTTGCATGTCAAACACTTGTTGTTTATTGCTCCCTAACTTAAATTTATATTGCATGTACTCTCTCTATTTCAAAATGTTGAATGTTTTAGAAAAAAAATTTGTTTCTAAAAGATAGAATTTTCGATTTTCTATGTAGTTCTTAGTAAGTAGTAATAACAAATTGTTAACTTTAAAAAAATTATGAATGCAACTATTGATTAAAAATTATTGTAAATTGCATTTTATACATAAAACAATATATTACTAAACTTAAATATTTTCTTAATATGTGTGAAAAGTCTAAAATGTTTATCATTTTGAAACGGAGGAAGTAGTATATAGTATCCTCAAAGTCCTATTGATTCGTATCTGACCAAATTAAATGCTCATTTAATATTTTACTATATTCTTGAGAAAACATAGGATAAGAACAATAATATATCTACAAAGCATTATACATCTATATAGAGAGCAAATGTGGAGACATACTATAAATTTCAAACCTTCTACAACAACAATCTTATTATACTTTAAACATACATAGAAAAATATATATACTATGAGAAATTCACCAAAGCTTTCTATTGCTTCTCTTTTCTTCATCAATCTTTTATTTAGTTCAGATCATGGCATAGCTAAAGAGAATAAATGGATATGGCCTGATACCATCGTGACGATGACAAATTTGTTAGGCGGTCCACTTCTTACGGTTCATTGCAAATCCAAACAAGATGATTTAGGGGCTCACGAGGTGCCTTCCAACAAAGATTACCAATTTGTATTTCAGACAAACTTTTTTAAATCGACATTGTTCTTTTGCAGTTTTAGATTTGACAAAGAACTCAAATGGTTTGATATATTTGATGCTCAGAGAGACTTTTATGAGTGTTTTAAATGTAATTGGACTATTAAAGCTGATGGTGCATGTAGACTTGGTAAACAACCGAAATGTTTCCCATGGAACAAATGATAGTGTAAGTAATATATGTATAGATCATGATCAAATGGACTATATATAATAAGGTCTTTTATATCACAACAATTTACTCTCTTTGTAGTTCTTTACTTTACTTTGTACGGAATAGGGACAAGATAATGTATACATAATTTTTTATAAAAGAAAATAAAAAAATGAAGATTGAAGTAAGATAAACACAAGTGATTCTTTTTTATTTTGATAAATTTCATAATTTTGAGTAGGGTTAGTATAGTCTTTTACAAAAAGTAGATCATTTTTTAAAGCATAGAATAATAGATAGCCAATCAGAGAACGTCACATAAGCGAAAATCTGCGTTTTAGAATTAAAAATTAGAAACCGGCGAACATTAGAATTGCGCCACGTCACCCGCAAATTCTGCGTGAGATCGCTACGTCAACCAACAATTTCTCATAATATATATATATATATATATTTATTTATTTATATATATATATATATATATATTAGTATATTTTTTTGTATTTAGAGTGAGCTATGGATATCCACTAATTTTATACAGATCCATCCAATCGTTATTTATTGTACATGAAAGTAAATATTACAATGAACTAATGTTGAAAAATGAATTGTACAACTAAGCATGTTGTCAAATAAGGTGTAAGGAAAATTCATTTCGATTCTATTTAAATGAAGAATGACATATTTACAAAATAAACTAAAATCAACATTATTTGAAATGATTATTTGTTACGCTATAATGTTATACATTTAAATTTATGATATATGTATGAATTTCTATTTTGAGATTAATTTTATTAGTTGAATTATTTTAATTGGCTAATTTAATTGATGTTTCACTTAAATAACACTTTAATCGACATATCATCATTTTTGTACTTTTTTCTCTTTGTCTCCTGTATTAAAACTAGACTTTGATTCGTGCCAAGTGGAAGATTAAAAATTTTGAAATAAAAAAAACTCATACGATAACACTGAAATTGATGAAACTTAATATTTTGTATTTATATATATGTAAAAGCATTTAGATAAATAATTTTTATAATTAATCTATATAATTTTCATAAAAAAATTCATACTGCAATTAAACTTATCATATTCAACATTTGTCCTAATCTGGTTTGAAAATCAAACAATCAAAATATCTTATTCAAATCCATATAATGAAATCCCATTATATATATTAAATCCGAATTTAGATATGAATATTCAGATTTTTATGTCTGGATATTCATATATGGCCTTACTAAGTATATTAAACATATCTAATGTTATATTTAATACTTACTACTTTTTTTATAAAAGTTACCATTAAGATTGACTTTAATTTTTTTAATATATTCAATTTTATTTTCAACAACAATATTTTTAAATTCAATTTATTTTTTTATTTACTAAATATTTATGTTAATTTAATTTTTGAAAGCAGTTACGGATTTGATACACTCATATAATCATAAGTACTTTTATTTTTTAATAGGATATCTAAATTAATATATTTTTATACTACTTAAGTGAATTTAGAGTGAGATATAAATATCTAAAAATTTTAGGATATGCAGATCCATGCAAACCATTTTCATTGTTCATGAAAGTAAATATTAGCAATGAACTAATATTGAGAAATGAATTGTACAACTAATCATTTTGTCAAATAAGATGTACATTTCTATTGTATTTAAATGAACAATAATGTATTTAAAAATAAACTAAAATTTACATTAGTTGGAATGATTATTTGTTACACTATTAAGTTATAATAATTAAATGTTATATTATAAATGAATTTAAATTTATGATATATATATGGATTTATATTTTAAAATTAATTATAATTTGTATAAGTTTCCACAAAAGTATAAATTATTAGTTGAATTATTTTGATTGGCTAATTTAACTGATGTGTCTCTTAAATTACTCTTTAATCAGTACATCTATGTATGACCAAAAGCAAACCGTAATCGTATTTTTGAACGTAACCGCTTCGTTTTAAACCGTTTAAAATGGTTATAACCGTAACCGTTAACCGTAAAAATATATTAGTTATGGTTAAAAGAAATTTTTAACCGTAACCGTTAGTTCACCGTAACCGTACTTAAACCGTCGGTTAACTATAAGACTCAACCATAAAATTATAACTGTAATCTTTTTTAAAAAAATAATTACATATATATATACACACATATTTTACGTGAACTATAATAATAATAATATAAATCTTAATAAGAACTCCAACATTTTTTTAGTGTAGGAAAGTAAAATAAAAATATTTTCTTAGGATTTAACATTTAAATTTCAAAACATAATTTTTATTATAATTATTATTATTAAGTTAACTAATTTTATTTATCTTATCAAAATATTTTTTTAAATATAACAATAATTAAAATTATTAATTTATTTTAATTATCAGATGAAAAATCGTATCTAACCATAACTGTTTAATCGTAACTATATATAACCGTAAACGTTCTAACCGTATATTAAATGGTTAAGGTAAGGTTAAACAAATTTTCTAATCGTAATTGGTGGTTAATCAACCTTAACCGTAGTAACCGTAACTGTGGTCATACTAAATACAACACAAATTTTCCATTTAATTTTTCCCTCTGTCTGTTCTATTAATATATAGTCTGTTCTATTAATATATAAGACGAGTATGACCTTAAATTTCCTCGCTAAAATAATTATTTACACCCAAATCATGTAGCAATTTAATTATTTTTACAACAATAAAAGATGGATTTTTTCTATTGGTTCATTAATTTAGTAAGCTTTTTCTTTTGTTAAAAACTTTAGTAAGCTTACCGTTAGAGGGAGGCCTTAAGGGCATCTCCATCCATGAACCTCTCACAAAATCCTTAACTATTTATGGGTTCCACCATTTTATTATTAAAAAAAAACAAAACAAAATAAAATTTTCGGCCAATCACGGACCGCCACGTGTCCGTGAATAGTTAAGGATCAATCCTTAACTAAGGTATTTAAGGATTTCTCTCTCCAAAAATCCTTAACTATTCACGGGTGGGACCCGTGAATAGTTAAGGATTTTTGGGTTAAGGATCCCAGGATAGAGATGTTCTAATGGTAAAGAAGAGAAACGTGGTGCAAACAAGAAGGCAAAGCTGGCTAAATATTACTTAAGAAAAATAAATAAATAATATCTAAAGTTAGTGGTAACCATTAAGAGAGATTTCAATGCATATAAACATACTTAAGTCTAATTAGAATCTTAACATTAATATTGAGTATAGAGAAAACAAAACACTGATAAATAATGGTGTCCAAAGTTCTTTCCTTCACCATTGTTATTCTCTTGGCAACCTTACATATCGCACTTGGTGAATCTAATAACAATCGTAAGCTTCTTCAATCTCACACTAACTACAAGCCACTACATTCTCCTCTTCCATCTCCAATGCATTCTCCTGATCCGCTTGATCAACCTCAAGGTTACAAAGCCTTCTTTTATAGGAAGTCTCCATCACTACCTTCCAGAAAACCATGGTGGTGGTTGTTGTGAATCGTTAAGACATTCTACTACATTTACCTTGTTAGGCAGCATCAAATTATTATAACATTAATAGTGCATAAATTATGTGTTGTCTTCGATGTCCTGAGTTTCTTCTATATATTGCAATCACAGTTTTTTTTTGTGTGAGTTAAGTAATTTGATCCAGGCGTTAACGCTTTGTATAACACTTTTTGTTGCATTATATTGATTATTTTTTATTTGTGATAATTTAAAATTCATATGCATGTCTTCTTTGATTGACTGAGAACTTTTCTTGTTACAGTTTTGTAAGAGAATAAATACACGACCACTAGTGTTGTACCCGGATGAAAAAAATAGAATATAAATTTTCTTGACATAAAAGAATGTCAAATATAAAACTCTAATTTCTTTTTTTTATAAGTTAGAATTTTAAATATAAACCAAACTTAACTAGAAAGTAGATACTTTTGATGTCTTAAATCTCTGTTTGCTGGTGGTTTTGTATGATTAGTTTGTAGGAAATTTGAAATTGATGCATAGTGTACAAATTCTGTAGCTGCTTTGTCATATTTGAAATTGATGCATAGTGTACAAGAATTGGATAAACTCATGCTTGGTACTTTATATATTGTAGTCCATTTAAAGTAGCTTACGGTTTGGACATAGATTTTACTTTTTAGTAGTCTCTTTTACTGATGGTTAGTAGTCTCTTTTACTGATGGTTGTAGCGAGGCTTCCATGTTTAAAACTTCTTTGATGCTTATTGGAGATACCTTAATATATGTTGTGACCAACTACTATGGACCGTAAAAGTTCTATTATGAAGTGAAACCCAAACCGAAGGATATTCGAGAATTCATATTGTGATAAGGATTAAAGTTATTTAGACATGTATCATAAGATTTAGATAAGTTCTATTTCTAGTTGAGATATATAGATTTAGCTTTTATGTATATATACTCTTCTATGTCTCGAAGAACTCAATACAATATCTTATTCTATATTATTTCTCATGATACCAGAGACTAGATCCTAAACAAACGTTGCCCCTTCTAACCTAAATTGATTCGATCCATCTAAAGAGGTTCGATCAATCTTAATAAAAAAATCAGTCTGACCCAAAAAGTTAGTCTGACAAATCTAAATTTGAAATTAATCTTATATCGGGGATATTGTCGAGATTAATGGCTAGATGAGCCATTATCTTGAGAGGGCATGTGAAAAATATTTCACATAGGAAATATTTTACATTTGTTGATGTTTTTTGGTTTGTGGCATTCACTTGTTTATTTTCACGAGTTTACTATTTTTCTTAGTTTTTTCTAAAGTCTGTAATTTCTTTAAAATTTTATGAGTTTTGATTTCTCATATTACGGGGGAGTTATTTGAAACTTTCATGTCTTTAGGTCATTATTTTTCGTTCGATTTATGGAATGTTCGAAATAGGATGATTATTTCTATTTCTATTTGTGGAGCTGCATGATTTTGTGTCCACATGATGGTTTTCTCCATATTTAAGTTATGGGATATTTTTCCTCTTCATAAAGACCAAAGACGAGCTGGAGTTTCATTATTTACAAGATTGAAGTTTATCCCGGAGGAGTCTGTTGATTTGTTTGTCCGTCCTTGACATTATGTCCACGAGATACGTGTTCCGCTTCGTGATTGCGAATTTCGCGTTTCGCTTCTCACCTTTGTCGTACGGAGAGTATTGGAGATACCTTAGAAACAAGATGTATATCTTGCGACCAACTACTATGGACCGTAAAAATTTGATTATGAAGTGAAGCCATAAAATTTAGATAAGTTCTATTTCTAGTTAAAATAGGTTTAACTCTTATGTACGTATACTTCTCTATATCACTCATTATAGAAGAACTCAATACAATATTCTATTCCATATTATTTCGCAGTGCTTATTAGTTTTTCTCTTTTTTCGATAAACGTATGTTTGCCTTTGTTATAGTGATTCATGTTTTGCTTGATCTCAAAAAATGTAAGAGGTTTCGATGGTGATTTTTCTTATAACTATATACAGGGCCATATCCGTAAAATTTTAATGCCTAAATGCCATTTAAAAAAAAAATGTAAGCACATTTATAAATAAAACGAGAAAATAGCTGCGAAAGCATGATGAGAATCTAGAGACTTTATTCTCAGGAAAAAATGTGTCGACCACTTCACTAAAGAGAGATTTTATTAAATTTGATATTTTCAAAATCTTATTAATTAACTAGATCAATATCCGCGCATACGCGCACATTTTAGTTCTCATATTCGTCTGATTCTAATTTATATAAAAAGTTTCGGTTGGGGGGAGATGACAGATGCTTAAATATGATATGAGTGAAAGAGACTTGTTACTCTTTTCCTCTTACCTCCTGAAATGCCTCTCATCGTATCATCATCGACATTTGTATCGTAGCACCCATCAACATCAAGACCAAGCACTCTAAACAAATAATATGTGAAACACTATGATTAATTTTCATCAGTAAGAGAAGCACCCTATAACAAAAAAAATGTATCCCTTGTTATGATAGCTTATGACACGCACATAAAATTATAGGAAGTCAAGAGCAATATGACGCTGACCTTCAAATAAAATCGAACGTCAGACTAAAGATATATACACGTTTCTCTAATCTGGTCAAATGTTACATGCAACCTACAATTACATAACACCAAACAGGAAATATTATATAAAGACATTTGACTTTAAGTAGTTGATATAATATTACGTAGCACCATATGAGGAAAAACCTACAATCATTCTCTTGTTTGACTGTTATAAGCTAAAGTTTGTTTTTTTAACATGGAACTCATCAAGAGATCCAAATTGTAAATAATATTATCTGTTTTCTGAAAAATCAACATATAAGGCTACCAAAGTCACCAAAAAGAAAGAATCTAAGAAGATAAAATCACACTTCTTTTTAAAACATGTGACTATTAGAAAAATAATATGACATACAAGATGCAGGCGACGTATATAAACATAGTAAATAACTTCACTAGTTAACTAAAAAAGTCTTATCAAGTTCCCTTTAATTACCACGAAATAACCTAGGACTTCTAGAACTTGGTTGTCTAAAAAGTAATCATCATTGGAGAATATAACAAAACCAAATAGTTGTTGATGTTTTTGACATGTACTTATGGATTATATCAGTTATAGTAAAAATAGTTATTTTTCATTTTCCTGGTTTGATAATATCATTGTTATCTCCCTTTATCGAGAGATTTACATAAAATGTGTCTTTTTGATATTCAATAAATAAAAGAGTTACTTTTGAGATATAAGGCACTTTTTTAGATTTTGAGATGGAAAAAAGACAATTTTACTCTTTTATTAAAAAGTGAAACGCGCATGAACAGTAACTTTGTGGTCGGCGATTTTCGTGGACAAGTCCACATTCAGTTGACCATTTGGACAAATATTTGTGAACAATTTTGTTTGGATATGAAACTTAAATGGACATGTCCATCTTATAAATATTATCCTCCAATTTGTGTTTAATCTACACTCGTTGTATGGATTCTTGTTCAAAGTTGGATAAAAATTTTTTTCACATATACGTATCTATAGAGACATGTCTACTGCATAATAGAATTTATACTATTTTTGTGGACACGTCCAAATCATAAAAATTGTTTATAATAACATATTCTCATGTATGCATCCACATGGACATGTTCATAACATACAAAATTGTCTAGCATATCTAGTGATGTTTCAACTCTCATATATGTCGCAACAACCCTTGAAATATGATATTTTTGAACAATTGACAATACAATGCATTTACAATGATATATAGCAAAGTAAATACTAAAATAAAATTATTTTAATGTTTCAACGATAATAGGATTGATAGATTTTAGTTTGAAAAAATAATTAAATCAAAACTAAAGAGAGACAAGAGTGGAAAACTAGAAGGGAGAGAGGAGAGAGAAAGAGAGACAAAGAAAATGACAAAGAAAGTGAGGAAAAAAAGAGAAATATGAATGAAAAAATGGATAAGGGTAATTTGGTCATTTTAAAAAGAAAAGTACCTCTTAGCAACAAAGTGCCGTAGAGTGTAAAACCAAAGTGAAAAAGTACCATTCTGTGTATTTTTTTCCAATATTTATAGCTTATGTTTTCTTATCTTGTTTATTCGCAAGCTGCTTGAGAGATTTGCAAGAGAGAGAGAGAGAGAAAGATATGCAGAATTAAGACAGTAGGAAAAAAATTATGTGGAATATTCAAAAAAGATGACACAAACACACACAGACTCACCTCAACAAATTAACGAGAGACATTAACCAAAGTGAGTAAAGCTCTTGTATCAGTTTGAACATCAGTTTTAAATCCATAAACAGAGATAGATCCACAGGTGACTGTTTCCCAAATGAAGATATCACACTTACAAAAGTCTAAAATATATGTGGAATGAAGTTCACTAAGATAAGAGAAATGAAAGGAAAAAGGTTTCTTCCTACGCTATATGATTCATTAAATGTTGCTGCTGCAACGAGTTGGAACACCAAGATGGACCAAATGGTGAGATCGACTAGTGGAACTATACTTATACCAATCACAGAAAAATTGAACAAATCTGGCGTTAAAAAAATGGTACTCCTTGTCTAGGGCGGTTTACTTACAATAAGCACCATGTTTACATGCAAAATATATCCAATGAAAGCTTAAAAGCAAATGAAAATCGTAGGTTCTGCTATAGTGATACAGATCGGAGATTCAACAATGCATCTAATTAATTATTTCCATCTGCTAACAGAAAACTACATAAAAACGTAAAAACACATAGGAAGTATCTATGTTACTGTAACTTCAGTGTAACTCCATCAAAGACCCATAAAACGGTAAACATAGAGGAGTCATAGTGGTTTATTACCAGTGCAAAATTCGTGTGTGGCGGAATCGAGATCTGGACTTGTATCCACACTCATTGGTCTATAAGTAACATATACAATGGAGTAGCTCCGTGTATGGTTCAATTACCGTGCCACGCAACCCCAACCTCCATACTGGAGCGGCATGCAATGCGTTTGAGGACAAAAACTCTTAATTCAATTCTCATAAAAATGCTACTTTCATACTTAAATGTGCGAAATCAAGCGTTTGCAGAACGAGAAAGAGAGAGAATGCATGTCATATTAACAAGTGATGAGGTGACAACTCTAGGGAGAGAGTTATTTCAAAATCATATATATGATACGCACTTAAAGAACCAAATTCTCCCGTTTAGGCTCAGGGTGATGCAATGGTCTCCTATTCTATTATTGTGATTTTTTATGGTTTGTTTAAGATAATAATGACTTTTGGGTTTTTTTTTTCATTTTCACTCCAAGGAAACATGACTATTTGTGACTAAATTTGAAGCTCAACAAGAATCAAGTAAACACAAATTCAATAAGAATCTCTCTCTTATTAGCTTAGAAAATTAGCTCAAAACTAAGCTTCTCAATACAACTCACACGCCTAATCATAACTCGATTAAGTTTTTAAATAGAAAACCATAAACTTTCCTAATCCTACTAGGAAAACCTCTTAACTATCAATAATTATCCAAAACTCTAAAACTTATCTAAAACTAATTAAAACCTCAAAGTCTAATAGGATTAGATTTAACTTGATCTTCAAGTTATGTTCAAGTTTAGCCCAACAATCTTCTCTTTAAACTTGAACTTCGTAATCGAGAGATCTTGAAGTCCAATAAGCTCTCTCATTTCCTTGAACTTAATCCTTCCTAGTGCCTTTTTCAATATGTCCGCCTTTTGCTTCTCTCCTGGCACATGTTCGACAGTGATCTGATCATTTTCGACACATTCATGTATAAAGTGATATCTTGTATGTATGTGTTTGATGCGTCCATAAAACACATGGTTCTTCGTTAGTGCAATTGCAGACTTATTGTCAATCCTGATTATCACTTTATCGTTCATTACTCCCATAATCTCCTTTAGTAGTTCCTGAAGCCATATGGCTTGTCTGGCTGCCTCAGTTCCTGCCATGAATTCAGCTTCGCAGGATGACAATGCAAATGTATCTTGTTTCTGGGAGCACCAAGAAACAGGACTATCTCCAAGATAAAAGATATGACCTATTGTACTTCTTCCATCGTCAGGATCCACGTTATAACTGCTTTCACTGTACCCCAGTAATTTTGGCTTTGAACTCATTCTCTTGAAATTTAAACCATACGAAATGGTTCCTTGCAGATACCTCAAGCACTGTTTTAGAGCAGCTCCATGAGACTCCCTTGGACTTTGCATATATCTACTGAGCACTCCAACGCAATAAGATAGGTCTGGTCGGGTGTGAATTAGATATCGAAGACATCCTATTATTCGCTGGAAGTTTGTAGCCTCGATTTCCTTTTCATGCTCAGATTTTGATAGCTTCAATCCTGGATCCATCGGCACATGAGTAGGATTGCAGTCTTTCATTCCAGATTCTTCTAGAATTCTTGATGCATATCGATTTTGACTTAGTGTTATTCCTTCTTCATGCTGAACAACTTCAATTCCCAAATAATAAGTCAATTTCCCAAGGTCTGTCATCTCAAATTTAGAGGCCATCTCCTTCTTAAAGTCTTGAATAATTCCTTTGTTTGTTCCTGTAATGAACAAATCATCCATATAAACAGCAAGGAGAAGTAGGTTTCCACTTACAGATTTTCGGTAGACAGAAGGCTCCTTCGAACACTTTGTGAATTTTAGTTCTTGAAGTATTCGATTAAGTTTATCGTTCCATGCTCTTGGAGCTTGTCTGAGACCATAAAGTGCCTTATTAAGTTTATATACTTTATCCTCACTTCCTTTTACTACGAACCCTTCTAGCTGTGCAACATAAACTACTTCCTTTATTTCTCGATGAAGGAAAACTGTTTTGACATCAAGGTGATGTATTTCCCAATCATTTGAAGCAGCGAGATTCACCAGAATTCAAATTGTTTCAATTCGGGATACCGGAGTGAACACTTCGTCAAAATCAATTCCGTGCCTTTGTACATATCCCTTAGCAACCAATCTTGCCTTATATTTATTGATACTTCCATCGGAGTTTCTTTTAAGCTTGAAAATCCACTTCAAGCCTATTGGCTTTATACCCATCGGTAGCTCCACTAGGTTCTAAGATTCAAGTTTGGTGATTGAATGTATCTCATCTTCACAATCAAGTATCCATTCTTTTGAGCTCTTTGCTTCATCAAAATTTCTTGGCTCATTATTTAAACACAGCAGGAGCTCTTCTCCTTCTAAATCAGTGAGAAAGATATAATCATCAAGATATTTTGGTTTACGTACTTGCCTTTGTGATCTTCGGGTTTCAACAGCAGGAGAGGACATGACAGGTTGACTTTCAGCTTCAGTCCCGCCGCCAGCTTCTTCTTCTTCCTCTTGCGATGGTGATCCTTCACCATTGTTTCCGCCGCTGAAGCTCTGATCGCCGGAAGAAACGGTACTGTTCCGGTCATCTTCTCCGGCAATTCTCTCCCCTGTTTCACGTTCTGTTTCAGCTGTGATCATGTCACTTTCTGTGACTTGAATTCCATGGTTGCCATAGCTTCCTATCATGATTCAAAAGTCTCCCCCTTTCTTATGATCATCTCGTAAATGATTCCAGTTCCACCCTTTGTTTTCATCTAACACAACATCTCGACTCACGACAATTTTCTTTACTTGCGGATCATACATCTTGTATGCCTTGGAGCCTGGTTCCGTGCCAAGGTGCACAAGTACACATGATCTGTCTTCAAGTTTCCTCAGTTGTTTTTCCGATTTAGCATAGCCAATACATCCGAATGTCCGTAGGTG
Organism: Anastatica hierochuntica; assembly: GCA_900406275.1. Taxonomy (NCBI): domain Eukaryota; kingdom Viridiplantae; phylum Streptophyta; class Magnoliopsida; order Brassicales; family Brassicaceae; genus Anastatica; species Anastatica hierochuntica. The sequence goes on along the minus strand of OVAN01000173.1, from coordinate 4,368 downwards.
GCTAATGTTCGGTTTCTTTTTGAGATACAGCTTGTACGGTGTCTTATTCGTTATGGCATGAGTCGATACCATGTTTAGTACATAAGTCGCGTGACGAACAATTTCTCCCCACATATTGTTTGGCACAGACATGTGCTTCATCATGCATCTCGTCATTCCCATCAAAGTTCTATTTCTTCTTTCAACAATACCGTTTTGTTGAGGCGTGTAAGGTGCGGTGAGATGCCTCTTTATTCCGGAGTCATTGCAAAAAGAATTGAATTAATGTGATGTGAACTCTCCTCCTCGGTCCGTTCTAAAGGTCTGAATACTTTCTCCGTAATCTCTTTCAACCAAGATCTTAAAGGCTTTAAATTTTCCGAATGCATCTCCTTTTTCTTTAAATAAAATGCTCCACATGTATCTTGAATGATCATCAATAAGCACAAACACATATTTGTTTCCAGCAGGAGTACTCGGTGTGATTGGTCCGTAAAGATCTCCATGGACTAGTTCTAGGACCTTTTGAGCTCTAAACAATGTGGCTTTTGGAAACGGTAATCTCGCTTGTTTTCCCAGGAGACATGCTCCACATATCTCCTTCTCGACAATGAGCTTTGGCATACCTTTGATTACTCCTTTTTGAATCATAGATCGCATGGTTTCATGATTTATATGGCCTATCCTTGCGTGCCATTTGCTTGTTTCATTCACCATGGTGGAGAACATGCATTTCGAGTCTTTTATGCTCATTCGGACCTTGTATAACCTGTTCTTTGATCGGATATCTTTTGCTATAAGCTTTCCTTCTCGATCATGCATGATCAAGTGCTCACCACTCATTTTGACTTCACAGTCTGACTCCGTCGCTTGTCCTAAACTGATAATGTTACTCTTTAGTGCCGAAATAAAGTACATGTCATTGATTACTCTTGGCTCGCCGTTTCTGTCTAGGAACTCGATCGAACCCTTCCCTTAGATATCGATTCGAGAATCATCACCAAAACAGACTTTTCCGGTAATTGTCTCATCAATCTTTGTGAAGTATCTCCTGTCTCCACTCATGTGATTGCTAGCTCCATTGTCAAGATACCACACATTCTCTTCAGCTTCATTGGTTTCGTATTTATTAGGTACGATTTTCTCCTAATTTAAGTACACTTCTTCATGCATCATTAGTTCTTTTGCTTCTTGTGTATCATCTTCTTGTGCTTCTTGAAGCTTAAGAAGTCTATTAGGACAATGGGAGGCAAAGTGTCCTTGTTTATCGCATCTGAAACATGTAATTTTAGAATAGTCTTGTGGCCCATTACTCCTTCCACGTCCTCTTCCTCGGTTGTAAAACCGTCCTCCACAACCCCGTCCTCTCCCATAGGAATCGTGATTTACATGTGAGTTTTGAGACTCCATGTTAGTGTATAGAAGTTTACTTTCATCTTCTTGGCTATCATCTTCTTCAAAGATTCGTTTTTCATATGCTTTTAAACGTCCTACAATATCTTCAAAGCTTGTTGTTTTAAGATCGAGAACTTGCTCTAATGATGCCATGATATGAATAAACTTCTTTTGAGGAAGACTCTTCAAAAACTTCTTGACAACTTTCGCCTCTTCTACCTCCTCTCCAAGGGCCGCAACCTTTGATGTTATTTCGGATAATTTTCCGATAAACTCATTAATGGTTTCTGTATCTTTCATCTTCAAGCGATCAAACTCTGCCATTAAAGTTTGTAGTCTAGTCTCTTTAAATCTTTCAGCACCCATGTGTCTTGCTTTTATTGCATCCCATACCTTCTTTGATGTATCTAACTCTCCAACTTGTAGAATTAGAGCTTCGGGTATTGATTCAAAGATCAAAGCTATTGCAATATCGTTTTTCTCGTTGTTCACTTGTTCTCCGTGGGTGTTTCAATCATGTCCCATACTTTGTGTACTCTTAAAAGTACTCCCATACGCTTCGACCAAACTGTGTAGTTTGTCGTGTTAAGCATGGGACACTTGACAAGAGGTGGTCCCTCTTTCACCATCGTTGGGGAAGATGATGAAGCAGCCGTAGTCACCGGAGTAATGTCTCCCATGTTTTACGACTTCACAGTGTGCTTCTCTGTTTCTTAGAAAACAGAGAAACCTTCGGATTTAAGTTGAGCAAGTCTCGGGCTTTTAGAACCAGAGCAGGATCGAGATACCGTAGAGAGATGTCTCCTGCGATCTTCGTCTCTTTCGTCTCACAGGTTCGTATCTTCTAGTTTTGGAAGACGAAACTCGTTCGGGAAATAGACAAAGATTTAGCTCTGAAACCAATTGAAGCTCAACAAGAATCAAGTAAACACAAATTCAATAAGAATCTCTCTCTTATTAGCTTAGAAAATTTGCTCAAAACTAAGCTTCTCAATACAACTCACACGTCTATTCATAGCTCGATTAAGCTTTTAAATAGAAAACCAAAAACTCTCCTAATCCTACTAGGAAAACCTCTTAACTATCAATAATTATCCAAAAATCTAAAACTTATCTAAAACTAATTAAAACCTCAAAGCCTAATAGGATTAGAGCATCTTTATCAAAGAAACCCATTAGGGGTTTCTTATTTTCACTTTTTTATTAATTTTTTTTGTGCGATTTAAAAAAAAAATTAAAAAAAAACACCAATCGTGGGCCGCTACGTGGTGGTAGGGCCCGCGAAAAGTGGAACAAAAACTTAAGAAACGTATCTTATATTGGAGATTTAAGATATAGTTTCTTATTTTTTTGTGGACCCCATAACATTTTTAATTAAAAAAAATCTTAAGATACCCTTTTAGATACTTTGATAAAGATGCTCTTAGATTTAACTTGGTCTTCAAGTTATGTTCAAGTTTAGCCCAACAAAATTGTCGACCAAAGTTTTGGTAAAAAAAAAATTTAGTATTTTTTGACCATTTTTTAACAAAATTTTAAATTGGTCAGAATTTCACCAAAAAATTTCAATAAAAATATTGATAAGAAAGTCGTCAGAAAATATTGACCATTTACTTAAAAATCTTTATGAAAACTTTAAATTGATCATAAAGTCGTCAAGAATTTATGACCAAATTTTTTTGGTAATATATAATAAAAAATGTTTTATTAATGTGATGCTTTTTTGATTAAATAATTTTTGAATATACTAATATTTTTAAAAAAGATTGGTCAGAAGTTATATATATTATAAAAGTTGGGTTCCTTTCTCGGTTGTGCAACACGTGTCTCAAATTTTTTTGTAGGAAAAAAAGTTTGAAGAGGCGCACCTTTACGAGTAGTCGTGAATTGATTCGTTGTATACAGTTATGCCGCACGAGAAAAATCGCATCGCTTTTTAATTGTGTCTTCTCGATTTTTACTAATCTTTGCAAATGACCCGAATTCATCAAAATGTCACAGTTCCTATTCAATCAACATTTTCATCATGAAAAAGTTCTTTAATCAATGTTAACAACAGTTTCTTTTATTGATTAACACCAAAAGGAAAACTGAAACTAAATATCTAAAATCAACCTCTCTACAAAGGAGATCTTTGGAGAAACATCATCTTGGAGACTCTTGATTGTAGAAATACCTCGATGGGAATTGGAACATACCAACTATTTCCCTTATTCGTCATCGTTGCGGGTGAAATTCTTGGTTCTTTGGCGTCGTTAGAGACTGCCACGGATCTCGATTTCTTCATACTCGTAGCAGCCTTCGTTTTTGTCTTTCCCCTGATCCCTTCGAACAGGTCCCATAACGAACGTCTGCGATCCGGTTTAACATCAATCCGGTTTCCGAATTCGGTTTCGGTTTAGCGGAGCGGAGAAACGTAACCGAAATCAATTTCGATCTTTGAAACGCCGGCTCGCTTTCCATGAGGTTGGCGACGCGGCCAACATATCCAATACTGCAAAGGGAATGTCACCTTCGCCCGCGGAGGCGAAGGCGCATGGGAAACACGGGCATGGGAGATCGCAGGCACTATAGGGGCAGAGGAAGGAGAGGTGTTCGTGGAGGCAAGGATAAGCACCACCACCGGAGACGAAACGGCGTTTCGAAAGGTTGTGTCTTCATCACTTATGCCAAACGTTGCCTCCTTCGTCAAAACGCAAACCCATTTGAGTTTTCTCACATTTTCCTTTGATTTCTTTGTCTCTGAAACTCAGTTCCGAAACACAATTCGTCAAGAGATAGATAGATAGGGAGAGATGTTATAAATTCGATAGGTTCATACTTTGATTAAGCCACTAAGCCCCACACTACTATATCGTAACGTTGGTTTACAAACTAAATCCTCGATTTATACGTCTTGGTTATCGAAACATTTGCTTAGAAAATAACCCCACTTTAGTTTTATTTATGGGGTGATTTCAAAAATAACCTACAAATTGTGGTCAATTGCAAATC
>OVAN01000172.1:0-79186 GCA_900406275.1 Anastatica hierochuntica | reverse complement strand
TTGACTCATTCAACTAGTTGAACAAGTCTTTATTCAACGACATTCTAACAATGCACGAGAGGTTTTGGGCTTAACAAAACATTCACATTTTCATCGTTTTTTTTCTCTTCGGGACCTACCCCATCACACAATGTGAGTTTAGAGAAATAATGACAAACTCTTTAAGACGCATCATATCAACATGTGTAGAAATCATATGCTAAAATATCATTTTCGTTGTCATGAAAAATTTAGATCTAACGTCTTAACAATCCATGACTGAATTTTTGCTTGCATGCATCGTGAAATTCTCTCGTGAACCAAAAAAAATGCATTATAAAAATCGGTCAAAGCGTCTACTTTGTAATGGTCCAATAAATCCGAAGAACCTCATGCTTTATTGATTAGCTTTTGCATTATTCACTCTTAAAAGATCATCCATTTATTTTGCATTTGTGTTGGTCTAAAATAATAACCAATAAGTTGGATTTAATTAATAATTATCAAGTATAAAATTTTATTGATAAATTGTATTGACTATACAGAAAAAAACATTATTTAAATTTTAATTCTCCAAAAAAACAAAATTACACCCTTTACTTTTTTTTTTACTTTTTTATTCACAAATGGGGATCTTTAATTTGTAAAAACCTTCAAATCTAATTTTTTATTTTTGGATTCCTACAACTTTAAATAATTTTTTTAGGGTTGTTTAGCTAATTGACCTTATTTTATTTTAGTTGAAATAAAAAAAATTATAGTGAATTTATATAATTATTGACCGCCTTAAAATGGAATTATTTCAAAAGAAAGTCCTACCGATGCAACCGCTAAACGAGACACCGACAAAAATCGCTAGAAATGCACGAACGCATCAAACTTCAAATTTAGGATTTACCCCGACTCACGACTCTTATCAACGAGATGACCTTAATAAACCTCATAAAATAAATACTCAAAAATTTAAGTAATGTTTTTTGTCGAGTTATTTAGCTAATTCATCCTATTTTATTTGAGTTTAAATAAAAATTATAGTAAATTAATATCGTTCTTGACCGCCTTAAAATGAAATTACAGAAAGGTCATGCTATGCATCATGCATTACGCGAACACGTGACCTATACAGCAAGAACAGTTAGACACGAACCGAAACCACAAGTGTTGTTCTTCATCGAGACGTGTGCAGTAGCGAACAAGTTCGGTTTCTTTTTGTTTCCAAATATTTAAAAGATTCTCACTAGTTCTGGTCATTGGTCAAACACTATCAGTTTTAAGCTTTTATAACTTGGATTCGAAGTTGACTTTTTTCTTTACTTCATTTGTTCTTGTGTTTTTTTCTTTATCTATAGTTTATTTCTGGTAAATATTTCCAAAATATTCAAAGCTATCTACACGTAGTTCAGTATCTATATATATACACATTTGAAAGGGGAAAATAAAGATGTATATGGTCACGTTGCGAAGAATTTTAAATTTAGGGAACTTAATCAATGTACAATGTTTTTGACTAAACAATACTTTCATGGTAAAATAAATCACGATTCTTTTTCTTAAAAAATAGTTTTGCCATGATGTTTTGTGTTTGTTTTTACGTTGGAGTCAATATTAAAGAAAAGCAAGTGTGTTAGAATCTTAATTACCTACTTATCTATATAAGTACGTGTGCATTGCTCAAGCTCACTCAACTCTCGCTTTATTTCTTGAGAAAACAATTCAACCAACTATTTTAAATAAAATCATCAAAGGGAAGCCATATGAAAAACCTATTCTAAAATTTTTAAAAATTGTCATTTATCAAATTCAAAATTTAAAATATTTTCTATGTTTTGCAGAAAAGTGTCTCTCGCATTTTTTCACAAATATTAATAAAAATTGTTTAAAAATTTTATTTGTCCTATACTAATACATTTTAAAATATATTCTCTCTAACTAATATATTAAAACCTATATTTTGTTTACAAACATGCGTTGAAAATGTGCAACGACATTTTTTATAAAAAAAAATTAAAAACTAAGACTACATTTTTGTAAAAGGGAGATAATATTTTATGAGTAGTAATTATTGATTATTTTATACAAATGATAAAATAATATAAGTTTCATTTATTATAACTTCCGCTAGATCACATATGTGTGATTCAATCTCTAAAAATTAAAGATAAAATAGTTGGAATTAATATATTAAACAACATTTAATATGTAAACATATGCACGCCTTTACATCAAGAAAGTGTGTTTAACAAATGTCCATATACATAAATCAAGGGTGAATTTGTGAAATAACAAAAAAACGATTAATTAAGTTTGTAGGCTAGAGATTAGAGAGGGATAGGAAGAGAAAATAGGAGAGAGAGGGATTTTGATTATTTAGTAAAATAATGTTTTTTCTTTGTTTATTTTTTATAATTTCCCTTAAATCAATACATATCTCATAAAATCAATATAAAAAAAGTATAGAAAACGAATTTCGAAAAAAATATTTACTTTATATATTAGACAAAATGACATATATATATTTTGGGTCTAAAATGTCGATATAGTCGGTTTAAGTTACTTTAATATACATGACTCATAATAATGCAACTAGAGCGCACACACATATAATATAAAGTTGCAGGTTTTTATTTATATAAATTGACCTTCTCACTAATCATTTACGTGAAGTCTCTCTCTCATTTTTTTTTTTTCTCATTTCGATTCTATCTCTCTTCTCTTTCTCCTCCTATCTCCTAATCTCTTCTCTCTTCTCTCTCTCTATCGGGAACCAAGCGGTTCTTCTTGGATCAAGGCGAAGTCAAAGGCGGAGGAAGAAAGAAAAAAGAAACGATTTTTTGAGAAATTTTCTTGAGAGATATGGTTGAGACGAGACGTAGCTCTTCTGCTTCTAAGCGTTTTTGTTCTTCTTCTTCTTCTCCTGAAGCTTCTTCATCACCACGTCTTACGAAGCGATCTAAGGTCAAGATCGATGCCTCCATCACATCCTCTGTTCTTGAATCTGTTGCGTAATTTCAGAGTTTTTTTTTTGTTTTTTTAACTCTCGTTTTTGTTCTCTTCTTTTGGATTTGTTGAATCTGATTTCGAATTTTTGGGGGAAAATATAGGCGGCGGCGGCGGCGGAACCGGCGGGGTCTTCGTCAGCGAGCGAGATTCCGATTGAAAATCAAGGACCCGGTTCGGATCCTGGATCGGAATCTGGTGACCCGGAACTGAGATCTTCTGATCCACAGGGTATTGATACGGAGAAGCCTGTCGTTAACACTGATTCGCCGGTGATTGAGAACTCTCCTGAAGCTAACACTGAAACTGTCTTGGCCACACCTATGATCTCAGGTTTGTTGTTTGCCTTTGATCTCTCTCTCTCTCTCACACTCATCTCTCTCTATCTCCCTTTCTCTCATTTGCGATTTTTTGGTGGATGAAGGTGAAGTAATGGCGGATGCTTCGAAGTCGAAGGCAGTGAAGAAGCGTGCTTCAAAGGCTCCATGGGGGAAGCTACTTTCTCAGTATCCTCAGGTGGGTCTGCGAGTTCTGTAACTTTATTGAAGAAAAATCTGATCTTTGATCTTTCAGTTCAAGCCAAACAAGTTTTAGCTGTCTGCATGTATGTTTTTGTGACTATCTTGTTTTGTTTCTCTGTAATTTCAGAACCCTCACCTTGTCATGAGAGGACCCGTATTCACTGTTGGGCGACGAGGATGTGATTTATCTATAAAAGTTCAACCTATGCCAAGCATCCTCTGTGAACTGAAGCAGTCTGAGGTAAAGGACATTCGTTTTCGAACTCTGCTTAAGAGGAGGAAAAGCCTTTTTGCTTATACAATGTTTTATGCAGCATGGAAGTCCATCAGCTGCGTCCTTGGAGATAATTGGGAATGGAGTTCCTGTTCAGGTGAATGGAAAGTCTTACCAGAAAAGTTCTTGTGTACATCTTCGTGGCGGTGACGAGGTGATCTTCAGCGTTACTGGGAATCATGCTTATGTATCCTTTTTGGAATTGCGTGAAAAGTTTATTGATTCGTTTTTTTATGTTATGTATAATGCTCTCGCGATTTGAATTCAGTGCATGAACTTTTCTTGACGAGTGTCTAGATATTTCTACCTGTTAAAGATGAGAATCTAGCTGCTCCTGATAAAGCTTCTTCATTGAGTATATGTGAAGCTAGGGGTACTCCTCTGAAAGGGGTTCATGTTGAGACAAGAGCAGGAGATTCCTCAGCTGTTGATGGGGCCTCTATATTGGCATCTCTATCAAAGTACCGCAACTTCCATCTTCTACCACCAATATCTAAATCTGCCAAAAGACAGCAAAATCCGGAGGTTCCTGTAGTACCTTCCAGTTGCAATGATTGCATCTCAGATACTGACATGAATGATGCTGATAGTAGCATTGATCATGCTGCTATTGCTTCTGTGGAGAAAACTGTTGCCTCAACCTCTTGTACTGCCATTGAGAATTTGAATGCTGACGGCAGTGGATTGGATCCTTTTCAAGAAGCTGATGGTGGGAATACTCCTAGTTCTGGTTATGAAATTAGACCAATCTTGCCTCTTCTTGGGGAACCTTCTTCATTTGATATCTCCAAATTGCTGGATGAACGAAAGGAAGTTAGAGACTTCCTCAGAGAATTTGACCTTTCATCTAGTATATCGACTAGACGCCAAGCTTATAAAGATAGTCTAAGAGGAGGAGTACTCAATGCTCAAAACATAGAAGTTTCTTTAGAGAATTTCCCATATTTTTTAAGGTCTGAATTGCTATGTATTTTGTTAGATTTCTACCGTACATCTGCCATTTGATAATTTATGGCTAAATCAATTTTTGAATTGTCTCAGTGATACAACGAAGGATGTTTTGATAGCATCGATGTATGTCCATATGAAGGGTGGAAGCAAGTTCGCGAAGTATGCATCAGATTTGTCTACAATGTGTCCCCGTATCTTGTTATCTGGACCAGCAGGTATTAGACTTGACTAGCAATGTTTCTACTTTTTTTGCTGTCTCAACTCCTCTAACAAAGTCTACCTTAGTATTATAAAGCCTGTGATAACTATTTCTAACCAATTTTACTATATGCAATGTTCCTAGGCTCTGAGATATATCAGGAAATGTTGGCAAAAGCGCTTGCAAAAAGTTTGGGGGCCAAATTGATGATTGTTGACTCTCTTCTGTTGCCTGGGGTAATCTTCTTTTTTCCCCCTTATTTTCTCATTTGATTTGCCATTTGATTATAGGTATAATCGTTCCAATGTTGTTTTATTTGTCATCTTGAACTAGTGGGTATTGAATGGTATTGTTGACTTTTTACCGAAAAGAGCTTAGATGCTATACCTGTAACAGTGTCCATTCCGCCATTGTTTTCAACTAGCTCTTTAATAATTAGTAGGTTTGTTCTTTCCAGGGAAGTTATTGATTTTGTTCTGTTTTTGGATGGCTTCAGGGATCACCAGCTAGGGAACCGGAGTCTTCTAAAGAAGGTTCTAAGCGTGAAAGGCTCTCTATGCTTGCTAAACGAGCAGCAGCTCAAATATTGCATCATAGGAAACCAGCTTCAAGTGTTGACGCCGATATAACAGGTGGCTCAACCGTAAGTTCTCAGGCTTTGCCAAAGCAAGAAGTTTCTACAGCAACTTCTAAAAGTTACACATTTAAATCAGGCATGATGTTTTTTGCCATCTGGTTGTTTAGTTCCTTTGCTTACCACTCTTCCTGTGTTACTGACCAAGCACTTTTTTATCATTTTTAGGTGACCGAGTAAAGTTTATAGGTCCGTTGTCTACAATTTCTTCTCTTCAAGGCTCAACTAGGTACTGTTAGCTTTTTTTAAGCCGTCATATCTGCTGTAAAGGTACATTGTATTCACATCTCAGTTCTAACTGTTCCCCTGCTATTCAATGTAGAGGACCGGCCATTGGTTACCAGGGTAAAGTAGTCCTTGCGTTTGAAGACAACTGTTCCTCAAAAATTGGGATTAGATTCGATAAGCCTGTACCAGATGGCAATGATCTTGGTGGCCTCTGCGAAGGAGACCGTGGCTTTTTTTGTGCTGGTAATCGCCGGGCTGTTTCCAACTTTACGATTCTTAAAAAGTATAATTTTATTAATACCGTTCTTTATGTGCAGCTAGCTCACTTCGGTTAGATGGTTCTTCAAGTGATGATGCTGATAAACTCGCTGTGAATGAAATCTTCGAGGTACTTCTTATTCTCATAGTTTTGGGAGAGTAGTACTTAGTCCTTATAGCTTCAAGATTGTTAACCTCCTGGACTCATATCGTAGGTCGCAATTAGTGAGAGTGAAGGAGGGTCGTTAATATTGTTTTTGAAAGACATAGAGAAATCTCTCGTGGGGAACAGTGATGTGTATGCAACCTTGAAGAGCAAGCTTGAGAATTTACCTGAAAATATCGTTGTCATGGCCTCACAAACCCAGTTGGACAGTCGAAAGGAGAAAGTAGGAAGCTTCTGCAATCTTCTCTGTTTCTCTTTTTGGCATCTTTATTCTGTTATTTTGCTTGTCTCTATAGTTAACTGGAGTTTCGATGGTTCTTTTTCAGTCCCATCCTGGAGGTTTCTTATTTACCAAGTTCGGGGGCAACCAGACGGCATTACTAGATCTTGCATTTCCGGTATGATGACCGACTTATCGTCAATTCTTTTCCATTATATTTTGATCATTCTTTCTGGATGTAATGTTCACTGAAGTCATCTTAGATTTTGGTATATTTTTGAGATATTGAAATTGACTTTTCATTTCATCTGTAGGATAACTTTGGCAAACTGCACGATAGGAATAAGGAAACGCCTAAATCAATGAAGCAAATAACTCGGCTATTTCCTAACAAAGTTGCCATCCAGTTACCTCAGGTCGATATCTTTATTCATTTCTTCTTGTCTGAGAACATCTGTTTTATTTCATTTCATTTTCTTATGCTCTTCCAACATAATAGGATGAAGCTTTGCTCTTGGATTGGAAGGAGAAACTAGATCGTGATACCGAGATTTTGAAGGTTCAGGCTAATATAACCAGCATCCTTGCAGTGAGTCTTCTCTAATCAAACCCTTTGTCAATCTTAGTAACTCCTGGCTTCTTTTCTTTTTTACGTTTTTGTTTCACTTATGTCTTTGGTAATGATGCCCGCAGGTCCTCACCAAAAACCGCCTTGACTGCCCTGACCTTGGAACCTTGTCCATTAAAGATCAAACCCTTCCAGCCGAAAGTGGGGGCCTCTTTCATTTGCCTTTTGCGGATTGTTGTTTTTTGTGTGTTGATGCCCGCTTTGAGTAAACAAAATCTGTTTATGTGTTGATAATAGGTGTTGAGAAAGTGGTTGGTTGGGCTCTAAGTCACCATCTTATGAACTGCTCAGAACCTACAGTTAAAGACAACAAGCTTGTTATCTCTGCAGAAAGGTGAGCATCCTTTTATAGGATTTGATACAGTAGCTAAAGTACAACTTAGATTTTTAACATTTTGGCACGTGTTGCAGCATCACATATGGCCTGCAGATGTTACATGGGATTCAGAATGAAAACAAAAGTCTGAAGAAATCTCTCAAGGTAAATATTATGTAACTTCATCTCGTTTCTCCCAAGCTACCTAACAAGCTTCGGTTTTGACAACTACTTTGTCTTGTTGTTTCAGGATGTTGTTACTGAGAACGAGTTTGAGAAAAAACTCTTATCGGATGTCATTCCCCCTAGCGATATAGGTGTTTCTTTTGATGACATTGGGGCTCTGGAAAATGTGAAAGACACATTGAAGGAGTTGGTCATGCTTCCCCTTCAAAGACCCGAATTGTTTGACAAAGGCCAGCTAACAAAGGTACCTTTTATTACTATACGTTTTCACGTATGTTTGTTGCTCTGTGTTTCCTGGACATCAAATATATTTATTGTAACTTAATGCAGCCTACAAAAGGTATACTGTTGTTTGGGCCTCCTGGTACCGGGAAGACGATGCTGGCAAAGGCAGTAGCAACTGAGGCTGGTGCAAACTTCATTAATATCTCGATGTCCAGCATTACTTCAAAAGTAACTCTCAATTCCGAGTTTTTTTTTGCTTCCTCTTAAAAACTGTGATTGACATTTACGATAAATGTTATGCAGTGGTTTGGTGAGGGAGAGAAGTATGTTAAAGCCGTTTTCTCCTTAGCAAGCAAGATTGCTCCGAGTGTCATTTTTGTTGATGAGGTAAGTTTAAAGAGATTAAAAAGCGGTTCTGCTCATTTCTCTTCTGCTTTGCAGCCAAAGCTTTTATGTACTTTCTCAATCTGATGATCGAGGAGAAACATTATGTAGGTTGATAGCATGTTGGGAAGACGTGAAAATCCAGGAGAACATGAAGCTATGCGTAAAATGAAGAACGAATTCATGATAAACTGGGATGGTCTACGAACAAAGGATAGAGAACGGGTTCTAGTACTAGCTGCTACCAACAGACCATTTGATCTCGACGAAGCTGTAATTAGACGGCTTCCCCGGAGGTAACTTAAATTTCTCTCTTCTCTTCCGCTTCTCTGTGAAGAAATTTCTTCATATTTCAAATGTTGCAGGTTGATGGTTAATCTCCCAGATGCGACGAACAGAGCAAAGATATTGAGCGTTATTTTAGCTAAGGAAGAAATTGCTCCAGACGTTGACTTAGAAGCTGTAGCAAACATGACCGATGGGTACTCAGGGAGTGACTTAAAGGTCTCAACTCTCTCTCTCTCCCTCTCTCTCCTCTTCATCTCCTTGCCCTTGTGAAAACACACATACGCGCGTCACTCATTCTCGTTTTTGTTTGCAGAATCTCTGCGTGACTGCGGCACATATCCCAATCCGAGAAATACTGGAGACAGAAAAGAAGGTTTGGTTTTGTTTATACGATGATGCAGTTTGTTCAGACCGAAAACTCATCATGCAGTTTGTTTTTGAGTTACAGGAGAAAACAGCAGCTCAGGCTGAAAACCGCCCCGCACCGCCCTTATATAGCTGCACAGACATTCGACCCTTGACAATGAACGACTTTAAGGTTGCTCATGAACAGGTAACGAGTCTGAAGAATATAAACATTCTAGTTTTAATCGACTCCGAAAAGGGAAACTAACGATCAGTACATGTAAATATATAGGTATGTGCGAGTGTTTCTTCGGATTCATCGAACATGAACGAGCTTCAACAATGGAACGAGCTATATGGAGAAGGAGGATCAAGGAAGAAGACATCGTTGAGCTACTTCATGTAGAACAAGGAGGAGAGAGATTGATCGATCGTTTTGTTCCTTTTAATTTATAAAATTTGTGTACAGAGAGAGAGAGAAAGAGAGAGGAGTGTTGTTTCGTTTTTCTTTGTCTTAAAAGTCATTTTCTTTCTCAACATAAGATGAAGCAGAAGAAGAAAAAGAAGAAGAACATGCGTATGTATGTATATATAGAGAGGTTCGAATCTTTTTAAGGATCAAGGACAATCTTCTAAATCTTCAAAGTGTGTGTGGTTCAGTTTCGTGTCTGTTAAGGTAAGCTTCAAGAGTAAAGAGTGTGCAGAAGAAACCCCAATATGCATATCAGTTACCTAATATGCATATCAGTTACGTGGCCCTTACGGATACTAACGCGTCTTGTGAAGCCCAAGGCCCAATGGGCTTAAGAAGTAATAACAAAAAGGGTTTTGATCCATTTTCATTTTGGCGGCAAAAGAGTTCTCTTCTCCTTTCTTCTTCTCTTCTCTCACTGTCTCGTAGATTTCGATTTTTTTCTTTCTAGGGTTTGGATATGGAAGTTGATTCGCGTCCGTCTACGACTTCGCCTCCGACTCCGCCTCCGACTCCGACTCCGACTCCATTGATAAGACCAATTAACAGAAACGTTGTTCACAGAATCTGCGCCGGTCAAGTCATCTTGGATCTCTCTTCGGCTGTTAAGGAGCTTGTGGAGAACAGTCTCGACGCCGGAGCCACCAGTTTGGAGATTAACCTCCGAGACTACGGCGAAGAGCATTTTCAGGTCATCGACAACGGTTGTGGCATTTCCCCCAATAATTTCAAGGTACGTTTTCTCAAAAACCTTTCGCGACGAACCCTAATGATTCCGCAAGACATTCAACTGTTGAAATTGAAGCTCTCTATATTCCAATTTCGAGTTAGGTCCTTGCACTTAAGCACCATACTTCTAAGTTAGAGGATTTTAAAGATCTTCGGAGTTTGACGACGTTTGGTTTTAGAGGAGAAGCACTGAGCTCTCTCTGCGCATTGGGCAATCTTACAGTGGAAACGAGGACGAAGAACGAGCCAGTCGCTACGCTATTAACCTTTGATCATTCTGGTTTGCTGATTTCTGAAAAGAAGACTGCACGACAAATTGGTACCACTGTCACTGTGAGGAAGTTGTTCTCTAATTTACCTGTACGAAGCAAAGAGTTTAAACGCAATATACGCAAAGAATATGGGAAGCTTGTTTCTTTACTGAATGTGAGTTTCTTACTGATTATGTCGATATGTTCACACTGGTCTGGATTAGAAACTTATATCATTTCTTGGTTGCTTGATACTTATATCTTAGCGGATACTTAGGTGTTTACTTAGATGTATTATTACTCGATTTCTACTGTTTGATGTTATGCTGCTCCTTGCTGGAATGATACTGTGTTTCAAAAGGTTTATTCTCTCTCTCTGTAATGTTGACAATCACTAGATTTTATCGGCATGATTGTGGGTGAATGCGAATTATCGTGATGTTGGGATGTATAGTTATTTTGCAGGCTGTTTTAAGCTCAGATTCTTTTCCTAGAATCAACTTTTGACTTTTTGCTGGATGTTTGTTACAGTGATGACCACTGACTGCTTCAAGATTTTTTCCTTCTTTGCGCAGGCATATGCACTTATCTCGAAAGGAGTGCGGCTTGTCTGCTCTAACACGACTGAGAAAACCCCAAAGTCTGTTGTGCTGAACACACAAGGGAAGGGTTCACTTAAAGATAATATCATAACATTATTTGGCATGAACACCTTTACAAGTCTACAGCCTGCAAGTATTCGTATATCAGATGATTGTAGAGTTGAAGGGTTTCTTTCCAGGCCCGGCCAAGGTACTGGACGCAATTTGGCAGATCGACAGTATTTCTTTATAAATGGCCGGCCGGTTGATATGCCGAAGGTCAGCAAATTGGTGAATGAGTTGTATAAAGATACCAGTTCTCGGAAATTTCCAGTTGCCATTCTCGATTTTATCGTGCCAGGTGGAGCATGTGATTTGAATGTCACGCCCGATAAAAGAAAGGTGTTCTTTTCTGACGAGACATCTCTTATGGGTTCTCTGAGGGAAGGTCTCAACGATATATATTCATCTAGTAATGCATCTTATATAGCCAATAGACTTGAGGAGAATTCCAAAGATAAGGCTGTAGCTTCATCTCCTCGGGAACAATCAACTCTCCTGTCCAACGGGATTGTTCCGGAAATCTCTCTCTCAAGGGAGGCTAGGATCAATATTAGTTCTACAGTGGAAAAGTTTAAATTTGACATTAAGGCACCTGGGACTAAAAAAAGGGAAGGTTCTTTTCCATTCCATGATGAGTCCCTATCTGTAACTCACCTTAACAACTCAGCTAGCAAAAGTTCGCGTCGCCACAATGTGATTGAGAAAATTACTGATGCAAGTAAAGACGCAAGCAAACTGTCTAGCTTAGCCCAGTCAAATTTGAAGGCTTTTGTTACTGTGGGAAAACGAAAGCATGAGAACATAAGCACCATCCTCTCTGAAGCACCTGTCCTAAGAAAGCATGAGAACATAAGCACCATCCTCTCTGAAGCGCCTGTCCTAAGAAACCATACTCCTAGTTATCGTGTGGAGAAAAGCAAATTTGAAGTTCGTGCTTTGGCAACAAGATGTCTGATGGAAGATGATCAAGATGATGGTATGGTCGCCTCGAAGGAAGATGTGACGCCTAAGAAAATGGATTCTGAACCACGAGACCGGATTTCTCCTGGAACATGTTCTGAAAATGTTGAAAGATATGAAAGAGTAAGTAGACATTTGTAATATAATTGATGTCTTAGTAGGTTGTTGATTGTTTATATTACTCACCCATTAGTTCATATACAGGAACACGACAAATCATTATGTTTTGAAGAACCAACATCAGATAACACATGCACCGAGGGGGGTATGGAAAGTATTTTGGAGGACAATCCAAGTTGCAGTCAGCCACTTCGACCTGAAGCCACACTTCTGGACTCCCCAGCTCCTCCAACCGGTCCAAAAATGTTTTCTACATTAGAATTTAGTTTTCAAGACCTCAGGAAGAGGAGATTAGAAAGGCTGTCGAGATTACAGTCCACAGGTTTTGTATCTAAACGTATGAATATGCCACGGCCTAAAAAGTAAGATTCCTTTCTTTCTTTTTTTTGGTTTTCTGTGTGCAGTCAAAAGAATGGAATGCTTTAAATTGTTGAGTTACAGGTGCTTTGCCGCTGCAACATTAGAGTTATCTCAACCGGATGATGAAGAGCGAAAAGCAAGGGCTTTAGCTGCAGCTACTTCTGAGCTGGAAAGGCTTTTCCGAAAAGAGGATTTCAGGAGAATGCAGGTTGAGATCGTATTTCTTAGTTTTCTCTCGTCCTGCTCTATCATGTGGCTTCTGTAAAGAAAGATGTATATATGTGTTATGCGTGGTAGGTACTCGGACAATTCAATCTTGGGTTCATCATTGCAAAATTGGATCACGATCTGTTCATTGTGGATCAGGTGAGTCTTCATATGTATATGCATGCGTTTAGACCTCGTTTTTCTCCATCTACATGTTTAGTTTTCTGTTAGATTGTGGAAAATGAAAGTTTCCATGATTCAGAATTTCTTCTCTGGTCTTAATTTTTAAATAAGTGTGGAGTAGAATACTGATTGGTTTTCTTATGGGCAGCATGCGGCCGATGAGAAATTCAACTTCGAACACTTAGCAAGGACAACTGTCCTGAACCAGCAACCATTACTCCGGTGAGTAGCTTTGTGATCTCAATCTAGATCCTTGTTTTCATTTCACTGCTTTCGCTTCCTCACATTGAATTCCTCGGAAACGTTTATTAGGTTCCATGTTATTTAGAGATAGTTGAAACCAATACTAGTACTCTCTTCCCTTTCTATTTGTGTTGCCAATGTTTTTTCACTTGTTTCCCAAAACCAGGCCTTTGACGTTGGAGCTATCTGCAGAAGAAGAAGTTACAGTCTCAATGCACATGGATGTAATCAGGTGAAAGATCACCATAATGTATCTTGTAGCGTTGTCTTATTCTTTGACATTCTGTTTAGAGATTTAATGTTACATAACAACTTAATTAGGGAGAATGGCTTCCTGCTAGAGGAGGATCCAAATGCTCCTCCCGGACGACACTTTAGACTGAGAGCAGTTCCCTATAGCAAGAGAATCACCTTCGGGGTCGAAGGTACAATTTTTCCTTTACTTGTGTTGCGGTCAAATGTTTCTTTCTTTACATTTTATTGTTTCTTTTGGGGGTCTGGCAGATCTTAAAGACTTAATCTCAACTCTGGGAGATAACCACGGGGAATGTTCGGTAATGAGTAGCTACAAAAGCAGCAAAACAGATTCGGTATGTCCAGCTAGAGTCCGAGCAATGCTAGCATCAAGAGCATGCAGATCCTCTGTTATGATCGGCGATCCACTGAGAAAAAACGAAATGCAAAAGGTATACTCACGGTGATGGATGGAATCAAATCTTCTTTCGATAAATTAAACTTTGGAGAGTGTTCATATATGTCTATATAACACATAAGTGATCGATCTTCGCGGCAGATAGTAGAGCATTTGGCAGATTTGGAATCACCGTGGAATTGTCCGCACGGACGACCAACAATGCGACATCTTGTGGACTTGTCTTCTCTACTTCCATTACCTCCTCCTCCTCCTGATGATGATGATTGACATAGTAACTCAAAAAAAAAAACAATACTATAAGGTATTTAGATCATTTACATTGAGAAGAATGTCATTTTTTGCTGTTTTAACTATATAGAATCTCAATCTATATGTTGTTTTCTTGGTCATCCAATTTTGTAGGTGAAATTCTACAAATCGACAGAATAATTACATCAAAAAAATTTGTGAGTGAATTCTAAATTATATTCTGAAGAAATTATTTCACTCTGAATCGATGATACCGTCTCATCCTGACCGTTGATGCGTTTTTAGAAGCCCAAGAGTCGTTCTGGACTATATCCACCGTTGATTATTCGCGATCATACCTTATGGTACACTTGCTCGTAGAGGATAAAGCGGTTCGAGTATTGTACTATAACACAATCTATGTGGAGCAACCAGAAACCTTCTTCTTCTTTCTCTCTCTTTCTCGCGAAGATCAAAGCAAGTAAAACTTAGGGTTCTTCTTCTACAACTTCCCACTAATCATGAGGTAAAATAATCGAAAACTTATCGATACTCTCTTTGCTTATTTAGATCTCTGCGTAACTCTTCCGTTTTTAACGACTCGCGCTTCGCCGATTCATTCGTTTTCTCTGTTCACTTCAGTTTTTTTCTTTCCATTTTCACTCATTGGGTTGCCTTTGAAACTTAGTTTCTTTACAGTATCGGTGGATTTAAGCCTACGCTTTCATTGGAATTGCTGATAAGGGTTTTATGTTTTGGGAACGAAATTGATTTAAGGTTTTTAATTCAAGGTCTAGGGTTTATTGTATTGGGTCCAGAAGTTTTCTTTTACATTTCTCGCCATTAACTTGTATATTAATCAATCTCCTCTTATTTAGCCTTGAATTAGAGCAGATTGGATTTAGGACTTAGGGTTTTAAGCTCAAATAAGATTTGTATGTATATTTTTGCTGTGCTTTGGGTTTTTTAGAATTGATTCCTTTCTTCTTCACGTGTGTCTTAACAGTCGTCATCCTGAAGTGAAATGGGCAGAGGCTACTGATAAGATATTCCTCACTGTTGTATTAGCTGATTCTAAGGACACTAAAGTTAATCTCGACCCGGAAGGTGTTTTTGATTTCTCTGCTAAAGCTGGTCCAGAGAACCACGTTTATGAACTTAAACTCGAACTTCACGATAAAGTCAATGTAGAGGTGAGATTCGTTTGTAGATTAACCTATGTTCTTATTGTGTTCATTTGTTATCTATAAAGTTGTAAATCTTGAACTTTTTGTTTCTTCCTGTTTCAGGAAAGTAAAATCAACATTGGAGTAAGAAATATATTCTGCATTATAGAGAAAGCAGAGCCTGGAAGGTGGGATAAGCTGATCCGTGGAGGGAAGGCGCCACACTATGTTAAGGTTGATTGGGACAAGTGGGTAGATGAAGACGACGAAGGCAGCGCTGGTTAGCATTCATATTATTCTTGTACACTCACTGCACTTGGTATAAAATTTATTAGTTGTTTAACTTTTTCTGTTGTGTTTTTGTATAGGTGCTGGAGATATGGATATGGGAGGAATGGGAGGCATGGATTTCTCGGTTTGTTTCTAGCTTGTCAAAGATATTTGTCTACTGCTTTATATGTACTTAGCTTTGAGAAATGAATTCATTGTTGGTTCTTGCTTCTTTCAGAACTTTGGTGGACCCGGCGGCATGGGTGGAATGCCCGGACTTGAAGGGCTTGGCGGCATGGGTGGACTCGGAGGACTTGGAGGCATGGGTGGTATGGGCGGAATGGGAGGTATGAGTGGAATGGAAGGGTTTGAAGACAGTGACGATGAAGGTAAGTGTTTCTAGTTCATGTTTGGATCACACATCTTTTTGCAGAACTGAGTGCATTTTCACGGTGTCGAATGACTTCGTTAAGTAGTCCTATGCAAAACATTTTGAAGACATTGTGCTTCTTTGTTTCGTCATTACTTGTATGAAGTAATGAAAGTGCTTGTTGTTAACCGCAGAAGAAACAGAAAAATCAGGAGAGAAGAAGGCTGAAACCACGAAGGAGGAAGCGAAACCAGAAGAACAAACAACATCTGTTAAAGAAGACAAGTGAAGAAGTTTGTTTCAGAGATGAAAACCATATCTTATTATTATTAGTAGCTTTCAGGTTTATGAATTCACTTGCTTTTTTTGTTTTGTTCTTTGAAAAAGATTGTTGTTTATGCTGTTTTGATTTTGTGGATTTGCTTTCGTCGCATTAGTAAAAGGGCTTATACAGGCCCACTAAAAAAGTGTGTTATCTACATGGCCTCACGAAATAGATAACTTAGTTCACGGATGGGCTTACTTAGGAAGGTCCAACTCTATAAAACGGGCTTAGATAGGCCTAGCTCTTTATAAACGGACTTCGGCAAATAGGCCCAATTCTTTACAAACAGGCTTACTTAAGTAGGCCCAACTCATTATAAACGGGCTTAGATAGGCCCAACTTCTTTCTAAATGGGCTTAAGTAGGCCCACTTATTTAACAGATGGGCTTACGAAAGGAGGCCCAACGGGCTTGTGTAAATAGGCCCAATATTTTCTAAGTGGGCTTCAAGAGGCCCACTTAATTCACAGATGGGCTTGTATAGGCCCAATTCTTTCTAGATGGGCTTTGTAAAGTAGGCCCAATCAATATAAACGGGCTTTGATAGGCCCAACTTTTTTGTAAACGGGCTTAAAAATTAGGCCCAACTTTTTTGTAAACGGGCTTGGACAGGCCCACTTTGTTCACAGATGGGCTTATGAAATTAGGCCCAACTCTTAATAAACGGGCTTAGAAAATTAAGCCCAATTCTTTGATAACGGGCTTGAGTAGGCCCAATTTTTTATAAACAGGCTTAGAATATTAGACCCAATTCTTTAATAACGGGCTTGAGTAGGCCCAATTCTTTTTAAACGGGCTTAAGAAAGTAAGCCCAACTCTTTATTAACGGGCTTGGAGAGGTAGGCCTAATCCTTTATAAACGGACATAGTTATGCCCAACTCTAAGCCCATTAGTAACTTATCATCATTTTAAATGGTTAACAGAGGCCCATAATAATAGTTCATTGTTTTACAAAATGGCTTACATAGGCCCATAACGATTGGCGTAGATACAAGCGTGCTTATAAAAGTCTAACAATATAGCATTCTTTAAAACGGGGTTGAAAGGGCACTAAAAGTAATCTGTTTATTTTATATTTATAAACGAGCTTATATATAGGTAATAAAGTGATAGATCATTTGTTAAATAATTAGTCAATAAACATATGCTTTAAAACCTTAAACACATGCTTTAAAACTAACCTAGAAAACTTATAACATCAACATGATTACTTAAACATAATCCAAGATAATGAAACTCAACTAAGTAAAGCATAGATAAGGACTAAACTATTTATATCTGAACTCACAAATCAATTTCTTCATCTTAAAGCTTTAAACATTAAACCATAACAAGAACAGAAATGATCACAAAGCTCCTACAAACATGAAACAAACTAAAGAAAGATTCAGAAATTGAGAAGAATAATCAAAGAGAGAGAGAGAAAGAGAGACCTGTGTTGTGTTATCTTCACTTTCAAGTGCAGAGAGGTAAAGCAGTCCAAGCACCAGAGACATGACCATTCTCACAAACAAAAGCTCTAACAACAGGTTCACCATCATCATGAAACCCAAACACTCTTCTCAAGCAAAACGATGAACCCATATCCCAAGTTTCTTCACATTTACAATACGCACATTTCAATCCTGATCTCTTACTATTCCTACTACTACTACCTTCCTTCACTGTTCTCCACACTAAAGATCCTTTGAAATCTTTGAAAACTCCTCTGAACAACATGTAGTTTCGTTTCTCTTCAACATGTAAACATCCAGGCCAATTACATATGTACAAACAATCACCACGAAATCTACTCGCCAAGAGCTTGTTACCTTGTTCTCTGCTTAGATTCCATCCGCCGGAAGCTAGATGAGATCCAAAAGATCGGCAAATCTTCCGTCGTTTCCTTAACGGCACATCACTTCCAGGTCTGATCTCACTCCTTTCGATTTCTTCTTCTTCTGGATCGTCGACGGTATCTTCAGGAGGAGCAGAGAGAGTATCGGTGTAGAGATCGTCGTATAGAGACCAAAACGAAGTCGTTTCTAAACCAGATCCGTCAGGTTGTTTCGAAGCCAGATCCGTCGTTGTAGGTTTCAGATCTAGTCCAAGGAGGCTTTGATCTGGACCTAGCTCACGTTCTAAACCGAAATCGGAGTTTTCCAGAAGAACTCCGGCGTGGTAAGGGCCAGGACAACAGACGGCGAGTTTGTAGAGAGAAGACCAAGGAAGAGACGAATCCGCGGCGGTTGAAGACGAAGAGGCGGCGGAGGAGGAGGAAGAAGACGAAGGAAGGAGATCGGAAATGACGGTGGGGATTACGGAATAGCACTGAGTTTTCCAGCAAATGTTTCGTACAACGGAGGAGAATCTGGTGCAGACGCAAGCGAGACGAGCCCAGTTTCGAGGATCGTCTTGAAGCTTGAAGAAGATGTTGAAGACAACGTCTTCGGGAACCAAAGAGAATCCAGATTCCGCCATGGATTCAACCCTCTTCCGCTTTTCTCTCTCAGCGCTCTGATATTAATGACCGCCTCTCCTTTCCTATCCAAATCTTATCTTCGCTACAACTTTAAACAGCTAAAAAGAATTTAAACCGATTCGGTTAGAGTAAACCGGAATAATTTAATTGGTTATAGGTTTGACCACACATTCAATCAAACAAGTCCATAGAAACGAAATGAGTTTTTAGAGAATTTCAACACATGGTAAAGAGAAAGATCTCTCGAGAGTGGCCAAAAGTAAAAACTAGTTCTCTTACTTTGTTTAAGTTCACACGAACAACAGAAATATAGATAATGGTTTTTAGGAGAATCTTCCAACTTTTCTTGATCAGCTGTAAAAACAATTGATGAAAAGATTCAGAACAAAGGAACAAGAATGTTGGAAACATGTTGAAAGAGAATGATGCGATTTACCGCGATGGGCTCCTGCTTTGGCTCTTGCTCTTGCTCTTGCTCCTGCTGCGGATAGGGCTCTTCGCCGGACTCAGCTTGCTAGGAGGGCTCTTGCTTCTTTCCTTCTTAGCCTACAACACATACACGCGCAGCAGTCTATGAGATTACACCAAAGTTTGCAATAAGTTTAGCTGTCTCTGGCTAGAAATGCATCTTGTCATTTCGATATGAAGCTTAAAATCCCGAGAATGATCTTCTTACAATAGAGTAGAATATCACTTACAGAAGGTGGAGGAGATCTTGACCTTGAACGCGATCTGCAAAATTCCGAGAAACAGTTTTTAAAATTCCAATAGTGTTCCTTGTTTCACCAAAGAGTCTTGATGTGCCTCATTCCATGTCACATATCAACATGTTATGAAATGAAAAAGCAAAAAGATTAAAACTTTAGACGATTTCTAGCGGAACAACACACGCAGGCATTTCTAAGTTAATACAAAGGGAAGAGATGGATGGCGCTTTAAAAGCGATAAATCTAATTCTATCAAACCCTGTGTCCAGAGCACAGCATCGGTTCCATGATAATCCAAAACGCTTTTCCAATCGCAGGTAATGAAATTATCTTTTCCTAGCTCATCCATGTGATCCATATCGATGACATGACACTATAACAATGAGATCCAATGTCTCCACTTGGTAACACATCTAGCAGCAACGGATATTATCAGAAAACTAAGAGAAAACAAAGATCATATTCCAAACTTGCCTATCTAAGAAAGAGCATATACCTCCGAGACGAAACACTTGTGTACAACCAACCCAGAAATCCATGATCCAGATATTAATTCCCATATTCTAGTTGATTGTATGTCAATCCATATCTAGGAAACAAAACGATTCTGAGCAATAAAAGGCCAAATTTTCAGAAGGGAAGTGCCAATTAACTAGAACTCTAGAAACAACCATCACTCTCAACCCAACATCTTTTAAGTCATGTGGCTTCTTTTTATGAGACATCGACAAAGGAAAGAGCTAAAGCATACTCAGTGTTTATCTAATAAATCTTAAGCATAAAGTTAAAAGAGGAAATGAAACATACCCACGGGGAGATGGTGACCTTGACTTAGAGCGGGAACGAGAGCGAGGAGACCTCGATGTAGATCTTGCAGGGGATCTACGCGATGATTTAGCCTTTGGGCTCCTGCTTCTGCTGCGGCTAAGATTACGGCTGTGGCTCCGCCCACGGCTTCTGCTGCGGCTACGGCTACGGCTTCTGCTGCGGCTCTTGGAATAGGATCTTCCACGGCTAGGGCTCCTCGAATCCCTCCTTGAATCGTATTCTCTAACCTATAATGATAGGGAGAAATGTTAAGTGCAACATAGAAAAAATGTAGTTCTCAGATTACTTGATATAAGTCATTAGCATACCCGAACATATCCACGAGAAAATGCATTGCGAAACTCAGTGTCATCCAGCTTTTTTATCTGTAGAAATACTTATCAGTAATCAAAGATGAACAAATTTTCACTGCCGCAAATAATCAAAAGGATAGGAATAAGAAAAACATCTCACCGCATACTTCATGTCTTCGTAGCTGGTATAATCAACAATTCCAGTTGTACCTGAATAAAAAATAGCCCAAGATATAGATTCTCAAAGCAGACCAAGATAACTTAAGACAGGATTTAAATGCAGAAACAACTGGAGCAAGACATGAGGACTTACCTCTACCATCACGGAACACTTGAGAGAAACAGACTTCTCCTCCTTTACGCATGTGATCCTACAAAGAAAGAAGAAGGGATTACACGAATGACTATGAGGAATTCATCCACACTGATATCTTAGGGTATCAAATATTCACCTTGAGGTCTTGCCAGGAAGCAGATGAAGGCAAACCTGTCACAACAACTACAGAGTGGACAATACCAAATTAGAGATTTCTCCAAAAAACTTTGAATCTATCAATCCTAAATATATCACATTTACCGCGGTATTCTGATCTCCTAGATGGTCCACGCCCACGACCACCGTCACCACCATCACGACCTCCACGACTACCACCACTGTAACTACTACGAGCATCACTTGATGAACGCCTCCCACCATGAGCCAGCTCCACCTAAAATGCCCAACATGCATCAAATATAATTGGCACCAGCCCATTAACACTTAAAAATAAACAAAATCTGTGTCAAAAAATTCAGAAATTTGACAAATAACAAACCCGTAAACGATGCCCATCAAAGTCGTATCCATCACGACCATGAATTGCATCTTCAGCATCCCGAGCATCGTCAAACTAAAGCAAATATAAACATACAACAGATTAAAATGCACACCATCATTTTGTAAATAGTATTAAAAATGCAAGCTTTTGAACATAAAAGAGCCAATATGCAATAAATAAGCTGACCTCGACAAATGCATAACCCGGAGGCCTTGGTGGGATTTTCAAATCGATTTGAACAACAGGTCCATACTGCAATTGAAAATGAGGAAGAACAAATCTTATCAAAATTCGCATTCGCTTTGTTTCAAATGTTCCTTCGTCAACAGAAAATTTCATCTGTTTATTGAAGAATTAGCAGAAACACATCGCTTACCTTACTAAACAAATCTTCAACTTCTCTCTCGCGGATATCGCCGGGAAGGTTTCCGACGTAGATAGTTCTACTCGAACGGCTGCTCATTCTTCCTATCGGAAAAACGCAATTCGAAGAAAACATCAATGATTGAAACGAAGATACGTTCATACACGAAAGGGGGTAAAAAAAACCCTAGAACTAAAGAGATTTGATTCAATTAGCTACATCTGAGTCAAATTCCGGTAAAGATTCCGTTCGCCGAAACGAATATTCCGGTGGAAGAAAAGAACAAGAGAGAATCGTAAGCCATTACCTGATGAAAATTGAGATCTGTGAGGTGGGCGATAGAGAGAGAGAGACGCTCCCGAAAGTAAGAGAGAACTCGCTACTAGGGTTTCCGAAATGGAGAGAAAGAGGTTAGTAGCTGAGATCATCACGCGTCACTCACGTGACCTTCTCTTTAAAAAAATCTTATGAAAATTAGAATTTTGTAAAATTTATACTTTTTTATTAGTACAGAAGAAATTAATATAGAATACGTGGATTGTTGTAGACCTCGTGGGATTAGTCTTTGAACCTAAAAAGCTTTTGGAATCATCCACGGTAAATATTTGAGCTAAGCTTTGGACTTTGCTTTATGACATTTCTTTGTTTTACCATCCTTCATGTGTCTTTGTTTCTGATGGCTTCGACGAGAGTGTTCTTCATCTACTTTCTCGGTCGGATTCACTTCCTCGAACTTGAATGGTTTAATTATAACTCTAGCTTTATTCGCAATCTGCATCCAAAATGTTAATCACCCAAAATATTTAAAACATTTGCAACATTCTTTTTGCGAAATGAGTACTACTAATAAGGAGTTTAACAACTTAATGGAAAATGAACATCATGTTTACTACTACTAATTGTATAGCTCTAGTTTGGTTTTAAGTTGGTTAGATGATAAACAAAAACTTGATGATAAAAAATGTTTTGATTTTGTGATAAACCTAGACTACAATAAAAAATAATCGATTTTGCAAGACTAGTGATTGGGTGAGCTTTGTAAAAGAAAAGATGATGATTTTGTTGGCCATATAGGAACAAAAAATAGAGAACATGCAGAAGTCGAAAACATCACAAATTATATGTTTAGTGGTGTAGTAGACAAAGAAGACACCAAAGACATGTTCGCAGTTTCACATACCAAGAACTGCCCAACATAACACAACCTGTCCTTATCCTCACACTTAAAATTTGATATTTTAAGTTTTCCATTTTATAATGTAGTTGTGATATTTTTTTATCACGAGATTCAAAGTTTGTGGACTTTTAATCTATTTAAAACGAGATCGCATCAGTTAAAATATTTGTTTTCAGCGATTTAACCTTTCTCAACACAACTAAAACCTAAAATTTTCTCTTTTAGTTCAAATAATTTTTACCACTTAACTAACGCTTTATCGGTAAAACAACCTAGTTTGCATCAAAAATGATAGAATACAATGTTGACATCAAGATGTGAAACAATATGCTAGTGATAATATATTATAATATGAAGCTAAGGGCGTAACCACAAAGCAAAGAACCCTTTCACGATGCAAGTGGTCGTCGAGTACCAATAAAGAGAAACTCCACCGCCTCAAAATATCAAAGTATGATTTATCTTTATCATTTTATATTGTTATTGTTTTTTTCTATACATTGAACTTCAAGTTGTTATACCACAAGTAGAAATCTCTAACCAATAACATATTGACATGCTAAAACACATTCATACTTTATTTTAACCTCACTTTACCTACCTACTTTACGCATGTCTATGTTTATTTAAATTAGCATCAATCATTAAACCGTTCTTCTAATACACATAAAAAAATCAGAGACTTGGAGTGTTATATTACTAACATAAAAATTACATAATTCGAATAAACATTAATAATTTCAAAAGTTTTGAGCTAAGCTATAAATATTGTTCTAATTTAAATTAGCTCATTTTTTTTGAGCTAATTTAAATTTACCTTAATAGATATTTGAAATCTTGGTTAAATTGGTTAAAATGTGGGAAATTCTCAAATATCATTTTTAAAATTTGTAATAAAACATTTGATTAAACACCTTTTGTATATTCATCACATGTTTTAAACATAATTAATGCAAATTTTATTTAATAAAAAGGAGGCTAATTTTGACTTATTTAATGAAAAAGCAAAGGTAATTATAGGTCAAAGGCCATAATTGACGCAGTCGTTTTTGGGAAATGAAAAGACAATTTCGAAGTTACTTCCTTTCTCTTCTCTCTACCCTTCGTCCTCCCTCTATATAAACACTTCCTCTTCTTCTTCTTCATCTCACATCTCTTCAAGCCATTTCTACATTAATCAAAGCTTGAAAGAGAGAGAGAACACAAACCAAACCAAGTTTCTCTTCGATCTCGTTGCCGCAGATTATAAAAATCTTTAATTCTCCGGTTAAAAATCTCTCCGTTCTGCGGCGGCGACAAGAAGAACAAACACCTTCTCATTAACAAGAAAAGCTTCAACCTTTTGTTGTTTGTATTCTCTCTCTCTCTATCTCTCTTCAAGAAACAATGGCTCGCTCTCTCTCTAACGTTAAGATCGTATCTTCTTTCATCTCTCAAGAACTCTCCAATGCAATCTTCCGGTAAGATCACTATGCTCTGTTTTTTTGTAGTTATGTTCTGTTTCTTTTGTAGTTTATGCTCTGTTTTCTAAACGGTGTCGTGTTGTTTCTCTTTAACAGACGCGGTTATGCTGCCCCGGCGGCGCAAACAAGCGGCGGAAGAAGCGGAGGAAGCGTTGCTTCGGCTGCGATGAAGAAGAAGGGAGCTGAAGATTCGAACCAGAAGATTTCTTGGGTTCCTGATCCCAAAACCGGTTATTACAGACCGGAAACCGGTTCAAACGAGATCGACCCAGCGGAGCTCCGAGCAGCTCTCTTAAACAACAAGCAGTGATTTAATTAATTACAAAAAGAAGCTCTCTTTTTCGATTAATTACATTATAATGTTAATTTTACATGTATTAAGTGGAGATTAGGAGAATAAGGGTAATGATCTGATGTGGTGAACCCTATTGTCATCTGCTATGTCCGATTCAGTAATAAAAATACTATAGAGAAACGTTTGGTTCCTCTATTTTGTAATCCCATAATAGACTCTTCAAAAAATAATTATTTCACTTCCAATTTTCACAACTTTTATTTTTAACATAGCTTAACAAAAAAACAACATGTATATATATTTATATATTGATAGATTTGCTAAACATGAATTTGTATATTTAACATGCAACGAATGTAACATAAATCATAACTAATCTAGTTGATGTGTGTAAGATAATGTATTTAATCTGATTGATATAGAGAATTATTGGCACTTGGCAGTGCAATTAGCGACAGCTAGTTGACATAAACATGCTTTAATAATGTAGTTATTAATCAACTTAAACCTTTTGGAGTTTCGACCGTTCCTTTATTATATTCTAATAATACTATAGTATATAATAATTTAAGCAGTTGACAAAAAAAAAACTGTAGTATATAATAGTATATGCTAGGTTTGGATTCATCTTAACTCTATCTTTTCGCGTTCATCTAACCACATATCATGATTAATTATAATTTTATATATGTTTTATTACGTGCTTCTTTAGTGAAATACGAAAACAAACAATTAAAAAAACTAACCAAGAAAATGTAGCGAGCCATGTGACTCAAAATCGGGAAGGTTTTAAGGGTGTACGAGATGTGCAATAGATCACGATTCTTCGAAAAACGACGGATAAAACATTCGTTCCGGTCCTCGTATTCTTTTTGAATTACGATGTATTTAGAGAATCCAAAAGGCAACAAAACATATAAGACGTGACCTGTTATCTTTTGAACAGTCAATTATGTTCTTTGAGCATATAATTGAGAAAGACTTATAGAGGCGACTTTGGTACATCGAATCTATCAGCTTTGAATTTTTATTTATTTGTTTTTTTTTTGATAAAGTAAGCTTTGAATTTTATTTTACTTGACTAGTTACATAAATAATAGAGATGACTCTTTTGTTACATGTTCCTTTATTCTTATTTGTTGTTTTGCTTATTCGTATCCAATCATCTCGTATTAAACATTGTTGATTTTTAAAAAAATTTCTATATAACTTTGCAAAGACGTACAATTACGATAATATTGTTGACCTTGAGAGCAAACCGGTTAATCGAGACCTATAACCCGGTTCAATTGAGTTCCCATCAATAAATCTAAAACCTTCATCCCTCTAAAACTCACCAGAAGAAGAACAAGAAACTACCTAAAATCTTCATAAAACTTGTATAAAAGACTGTGATCTATCTATTAACATGTCATGAACATTTCAATTAGTGTTTCAGATTCAATGTGGTCACCTGAGTACAATAAAACACAAGCGCGAAAAAAAGAACAATCAAGTCTAAAGCTAGCTCAACCGGAGTTATGTGACTCGTCCACTTCCGGTTTTGAACCAATGTAACAGCGACTACATTAGTGCAGACCACAAGGCTATATAGCCTACGAGCACGGTCTACATTTCACAGTTTTTGGCAGAGAAAACCTAGAAGGATCTCGGACTAACATTCCAACAAAAAAAAAACACTGATACAATCAAAACGAATCGCTCATCTATGCAACGGTGCTATGTATTCAAGAAACCACATAGGCTGACATTGATCTTCGAGACAATGGGAGTGAAGAAATCAGTGTAGATCTTCAAAGAACTATCAGCAACATTGTCCAGAAACCTCAAAGCACAAGACTTGACTTGAAAACATCTTCACTTTCTATATCTCTTATATGTCCATGCTAGTTCTCATTTCACCACACAGAAAGATCCGAGACCGATTAAAACAGTCTTGTAACCTTGAAAGGAAGCTATTCTACTAACTACAGCTCAGTCCTATCTCTCAATTCATTCAAACCAAATCAACACAAAAAGGAGTAAACTTTCGTTTATCCAAAGCCTATGAACAAAGAACACATCCAATGTTAAAGCAATACTCAGATCACAGATCAAATTCACCATTAAACTCATTTGTTAATGCTATATCTCACTTCGCATCTCCCCTTCAACCACTTATCTTTCACTACTGCAGAACTTTAGATTGAAACCAAATCAACGAAATATAAGTTTTTGATTCCTTGAGCAATCATAATAAACCAGATATGAATCATATTATTGGACAAAAACATTAACACAGAAACACAAAAAGATGCAATCAATCATTAAGATTCTTCTCTGTTCGAAAAGGTCAAGACTTTTCTTTTGATCAATTTACACAAAAAGTACCCTTTTTTTCAATTTTTCAAGAAGAAGAAACAAAAGGGTTTCTCTCCGACATCTCTAATTTCGATTCCTTGCACTCGAAGCCACACCCACACTGGGGAGATTCCAAGAACTCTTGAATCGCGAAATTCGCCGATGTAATCCCGACGGAGAATTCCATCTCATCACCATTTCTGAGAACCTCAACGATGTTAAGCCACAAGAACAGAACTTTCACCTTAACACCAGTCAATTTCGTGAGCTTATTCTCCGAGATGTAACCACTGATCGTCGATTTATAGTTCAGTTGATAAGAACCCACGAGCGAGAAGCTACACGAACCGTTGAAATACGCATGAAACTTCCCTGTTGATGTGTCTAAATCGTAAGCCACGACTCCTTTCGGAAGGATTCCGACAGGGAAATTGTAGCTCTGGAGAAGAGAATACGCCGTCGGCGAATCGGTTTTCACGGCGGAGACGGTGAGCGAAGAAGGTAAATGGAAGAGAAAGAGTAAAGAAGCGATCAAAATCGAAAGACGAGACATTAGAGAAGAAACCCAATACGAATCTATGCGAGTAAACAAAGAAATATTCTAAAGTTTTGGTTTTGGTTTTTGTTTTCTCCGACTCTCGATTTCGTTTCCTCCGTCGAAGACCTTTTTTTTAATGGTCGTTGAGGATGATTATATAATACGATGTCGTTTTAAGACAATTATACACGTGGCTAAGCCAACAGTCACAGGCTGTCATGTATTAATGATAAGACTAATTAATATACTTGGAAAGGTAAATCTTAAAAAACAATTTGCATTTAAGACACTTTTGACAAAAAAGACAGTCTTAATTACACATGTCTTAATCAATTTATCTCAATAAATTATTAATTAACTAATAATCCTCACAAAAAGGTCTTTTTATTTAAGAACAACACAAAGCACAATAAGAGATTCAAGAAGAAAATAAAAGCCCATTACAATCAAACCCACAACCACACTGAGGACTCTCAACAAAATCAGCCGCCGGGAAACTCGCCGACGCGATTCCGACGGAGAAATCAAGTTCGCCACCGTCGAGAAACACCTCAACAATATTAACCCAGAATAAAAGAACCTTAACACTAACTCCTTTCAAATTCTTGACATATCCGGTGGATATAACGCCGGAGATTGTTGATTTGTACTTGAGCTGATACGATTGGATGGTGAATTCACACGTGTTGTTAAAGTAGACTTTGAAGTCTCCGGTTTTGGGGTTGAGATCGTAGCCAATGACGCCTTTTGGTAGGATTCCGGCCGGAAGATTGTAGCTTTTCACAGCGTCGTAAGCTGTTGGCTTTTGACCGGAGACGGCGAAAGAAACGGCGAGGAAGAGAACGAAGAAGAGACTTGAAATGAGGTTTGCGTTTGACGACATGGGTTCTTCTTCTTCTTCAATTTGTTGCTATGATTCGTTTCTTATTGTGTTCTCTTTTGAAGCTTAAGCTTTGGAACAGAAACAGAGTGGTTAGGTGTTTGTGTCTTATGGACCAGTGTGAATCGGTGTGTCTGCTGAAGAGACCATGCGTTAGATGAACGGTGGAGATTCGATCAATAGTAAGAGTCACGTGTTAGTAGGCGGATTAAACAAGCTTGGGTGTGACTTTTCTACTCAAACTTATTGTTTCTTTGATTATTTTCAAATGATCAGACAAGTAAATTACAAACATCATTCTTCAAACAAGCTACAAGTAAGCTTCAGACCAAGTTATTCAGTGCCTTTGAGCTTAGCTTATTCTAAGAATGCTGTAGAAACTAGAAACTGTCCATTGTACAGAAGACGAACTACAACAAGAAAGCGATTTTCCGCGGCGGGTCTTCAGAATTTCTTGAAGAAGCTATGGATATGTTCGGTAACTTCGTCGGGCTTCTCTTGCTGGAGGAAGTGACCTACACCTTCCATTACCACCACTTCTTGTAGAAATGGTACCTGTTCCTTCAAACCACCATTGTGTATGTACTCCTTTGTTCCAGGTATATTGTATGTAATGTCTAGATCACCCACTATGAATTTCACTGGGACCTTGATTTGTAGACCAGCCCATGGAGCCGTTAATTCCCAAGTTCTACGTGTTAGGATAAGACCAGAACGAGTCAGGTTCCAAACATGAGAAGATGATGTATGATATGCGGAGAATTTGGTGGCTTGTGGATTCATAAGACTTACAGGTTCATAGCGCGATAGTAGTTTAGTCCACCGGTGAAGCCTTTCTGGTTAAATTTTTCCGCATAGTAACTGACGTCTTGTTCAGTGAGCCAAGCAGGCAAAGCAGGTGGATCAGGTAAACCTCTGAAACCAACTGCTTTTGGAATGCAAGGTGGACGCGGGTTACGCGAGGTTAAAAATCTCCTTATCAACTTCTTTGTATCAACTTGAGCAAAGTCATCTTCGATCTCTCCAGCCTCCTGAGGAAAAGAAAACTCATTAGTATAGTGACCAATTTAAGCAAATGGAGACTGATTCAACTTGCATTTACTCAAACCAACCAACCATATACCCAAATAAAGTACTATATGACTTTGACTACTATTGCCTTTCTTCAAAATCATAAAAATTGCAACTCGTATATCATCATATGCTCAACTAAATTGAGCTTTATTATAGGTATGTGATGGTCCCAGTTTCTATATATCCAAACAGCAATGAATAGTGACTGATTTTAAGTAATTTCCATTTCAATACACATTGTACAATGTCCACATTAGTTCAAAATGCTTCAAACAGCATCAAGATTCATCATTGCCATGGCAAAAAACAGTAATAGCTATACCAAAAAACCAAGAGAATCATTAGTAATCTCAAGCAACTAAACACCAAACAAGCAATTAGCTATAGAACTAAATTTCCTCAAATCTTGATGATAATTGAGCAATGTGTGCAATGAAGAAGATTCACGAAACAACAGTTTGTGAATTTGAACATTTTCACTATATATCATGAAGCAACAGTTTCATTGAAATGAGTTTTAACAAAAAAAGTCTAAGTCTCACTCTCACCTGAAACCTGCAGATATAGTAATCGTCGCCGAACAAAGCTCTAAACGAATCAACAGGTTTCACAGAAGGATTCCTCGGAGTAAACACAACGCTCGTGTTGACCAGAGCGTTGACTCGATCAGGACGAATCATACAGAGCCACCACGCGACGATCGCTCCCCAATCGTGGCCGACGAGGAAAACTCGATCAACGCCGAGCGCATCGAGTAATCCGACGAGATCTCCGACGATATGAAGGACGGTGTAAGAATCTGGAGACGGAGGCGCGTCGGAATCGCCGTAACCTCGGAGATCGGGAGCGATTGCGCGGTAACCTAAATCGGCGAAAGAGAGAAGCTGGTGACGCCATGAGTACCAGAGATCGGGAAAGCCATGGAGGAAGAGGATCACTGGACCTGAACCTATTGAAGCAACATGCATGTTTATTCCGTTGGTGGAAATCGTCTTGTGCTCAATCTTCTCCATTGTTGTCTTCTCTCGAGCTCTTCTCACTCTATATTCACCGGTGACCACTCTGAAAATGCTTAAATAATATAGTGTTTTTGCTTATTAGATAAAAGACGGGCCTCGATAAAGGCCCAACTAAAATTGTAAAAAAAAAAAAACTATGCCACATATGAAAATCCAACAGAATTATGCGATTTTTTAATGTAAATATTCGCTTTTAGCAAACGAATCTATTAACTTCTACTTCGAAGTATTTTTATTATTGGTTCAACATTTAGATAATGTAATTTAACATCTAATTTATATAAATTTAGTATAAATAAAAAACTAAATCTTAAAATCCATCATGCAAACTTTGATCTATACTAGAGTTTGATTTATATAACAGTGATTTCAATTAGTCCGTACTTCTATAATAGAGTTACTTGGGTATGAATGGCGAGTTGTGCCGATTAAACTAGTGACAAAATTTTATTTTTATTAATAAATAATCGACGGTAAGATGCACCGTTTAACCTTTTATATTTTATACTATGAACTAAAATTAAGATAAATTTCCCACAAAATCAACAAGTAAAAAACAATTACAAGAAAAATTACGGAAGTAAACCACTCATATAGGGCACACCACTCTGAACCATCCACTCATCTCCAAATAAGAAATTCGAAACCGTAAAATTACTCGCATCGGTTGATTTCATCAAGTGATAACCAGGCCAAACCACTCGGTTCGTAGTGTTTGAACCGGATCCAGTATTGTTAAACTCAGCATAGTACAACGTACTCAATGCAAAACTACCATTCCAATCTTTCCAACCAACCGGTTCAACAAAACCATCAATGTAAGTTTCCATGTAAACCGTCCTCGAATACTCTTTCCACGGCCGTCCCAAATATGTTTTAACCGAATAGTTACTCGAAACCAAATCATCCGCCGGTTTAATCGTACAATTGTGAATCGAAGTCCCGGTGGTTTGGTTCGGATCGGTTCGACCTTGAGCTGTAATAGCGTTGAACTGGTTCTGCATTGGTTGTCTCGGGTACAAGTTACAGTTTTGTAACACTACTGCTGCGTTTCCGAATATGAAATCAACTGTTCCATAAATATCGCATTCTCTATAGAATTGTCTTAAGGAATGTGTGTATAATGTGTCTTGATATGCTTCGAAACTGCAACTATAGAAGATAGAGAGATCAGCGCTGCTTCGCAACGCCACGGCCTGGTGTTTCTCCGGCCCGGCCGTGTTTCGGAATGTTATGTTCACCGCGACGAAGTTCGGCGATGTCACGGCTGAAAAAATTTTAAACTCGTAACGATTAGTATTTGGCGCTAACAACTACCACAAATAAATGAAATGGTAATAGTTGTTGATAATGCGTCTCGTCACTTATTCACTAGTCTCCTAGAAGTAATATAAAGTTTGACATATAGTGAAAAAACGTGCAAATTATGAACTACTCACGTAAAAATAATAATTTTTTGATTGATATCCATATCACATCATAGTCATACGTGTCGGTGACATATAAAATAATGTCTGTTTCTTAAAATATTTGTAAATTAAAAATAGTAAGTTATCAAAATCTCTTATTGATGTGTTAAAAATTATATAATTTTAAGTATGTAAAATATAATCAAGAACTAAAGTTATGAACGTGAGACAAAACATTTATATTATGTATTATGGAAATGGACGTACGTACCAAAAGTGGCGGAGTTGAAAGTGGTCCAACCGTCAACGACGCTCCGGTTACCGGTAACCACCGTACGGTTGATTCCGTCGCCGATCATCATTAGATACTTTTTGTTTTTCGCTATCACAACGTTTTCTTCATATACACCTGACGTCACGTAGATAACGAAATAGCCGGCGGCGCCGTCGGTATTATTAGGCGCCGCCGTGACGGCTTCGGTTATAGTCGTGAAGTTCCCCGTACCGTATTGGTTCACCGTTACAATGTCGCTCACAAGCACCGTACCATCCTCGTGTTTGTCGGCGAGGTTCCTCCTGCTTAAGGACTCGTAGACGGCGCGTGTTCTTTCCGTCATCTTTAACGGCAGAGCTCCGTTACGGAAGTGACGTAACGGCTTTGCGTGAGTTTGAGTGTTCTTGGGGTGGGCCCAATAGTAAAGTTTCTTCTTCTTTGGGACCCACCCTTTGGTGAACAAAGCGAGCGAAACGCTAAAAAGCTTCGTGTCGTTAATTAGCGGTAACGCGACGCCGTTTCGAATCGTCCACGAAGAAGAAGCGGCTGTGTTGATTCCGTCAAGACACGTTTCCTCGTTAGTCAACGCCGCGGAGAGAAGCGTTTGAACGTCATCGGCTCTTGAAAACGACAGCGTTTGAGACGTTACGGTGACGTTAACGGTTTGGAACGACGTTAAGAGGTAATCTGTTGAGAGGCTTGCGAGGTGACGGCAGTCTTGTAGCGCTCTAACGGCGGGTTGTGATAATATGGCATTGTTGCGTTTGAGATATTTGTCAATCCTACGTGTGAATTTTCGCGATTGCGTTAGAGATTTGCGGAGGGAGAAGCGGCTGTAGTCACGAACGTCGCCTTGAGGCGTTTGTGGGAACACTGACTTGCAGAAGGTTGGATCCGGCGTCGTTTTGCAAACGGTTGATGAAGAAGTAAGATCTTGAGAAGCAATGAAGAGTGTTTGAAGAGACAAGAAGAGTGTTATGAGGAATAGTTTTGGTAATGCCATAACTTTCTTTGGTGTGTTGTTAAGTGTTTTGTTTTTATGATTTTGGAAAGTTAGGTTTAGTGGGTTTTATATTGAGAGGTTGAGGTTTAGGATGTGGGATCAATATAATTATTAATTGTGTTATTGTATTTGTTTTTTTTATAATCTTATATAATATATACTTTTTATATGGTTTTGGGATCTAGTAATTAGAAGCATATGTATTTTAAGAATATATCACATTTTCAAACCCCACATTCATACCATGTAAAAAAGCCAAAATTAGTAGAAAAGAGTGCATAACAAACACATTTACACAACAAAATTTTTACAAAATTGAGGTTTATGGAAAATATATAGAATGTAGAACAAGTTTAATAAAGATCAACTTCTATTTTACTTAGCATTTTGGTAAATATTCAGATTGATAAAATTATATATATACAATTTTTCCGAACAAGTGTGGATGTGTTAATCAATATTTTGGAGTATTATGAGACAAAAACGCGTTGTTAGTTATAAAGATATCATCATCATAGGCATTGCATCTTTCAAAGTTGTCTAGCTGTTATGGTACAGATCCATGTTCGTTCATGTCTTGGCTCTAATCGGATAATAATGAATTATTATATAAATTCACCACTATATAAAAAAAAAATTCACCACTATATACAAATATTCATGCATGCATGAGCTTAATGAATATGAAGTTTTTTTTCTTAAGCAAAAAATCTCGGAATTCTCAGCTTCTGATTAATTAAATTATGAAACTAGTCAGGATTTCAATTAAAATAATTCGATTTTTATAAGGAAAAAAAAAGCACAGTGGAGATTCTGTACAAGAAAAGAAATATTGTCAACGACGGTGGCGATGTGTTAGGCAATGTTAATGTATTAATAACTATTAATGCATAGTCTCTCGTCACCAAAAAGAGAAGTGTTTCACCTAAATCAACTATCTTTAGGTATGGGAAAAGTTATTGTCTATTTGACTTATGAGAGCCCGAAATAATTTTTATATTATTGTCCTTCTTTTTATAAGTTTTTACACACACACACACACACATATATATATATATATATATATACACAAAAACAATGTTTTACTGTATTCATTTAAAAGATAACTTTTTAAAAAATATTAATGAGAGACATATAAAATTTTTAAAAAATATTTTTAATATGTATGAATATTTTTTGCGAAATAAAGGGATTATTAGATTTTAAAAACATTTCCCTCGATTTTGTCAGTATTTTTAAATATAATATTGTGTAGAAATATTTGTTTCAGCGGGGAACATTCTTTTTTTTTGGTCAACACGCACAAATAATTGAGACTGAAGAAGAAGAGTCAAGCGATAGTAAATTAATGATGGTCCACCTTGAGATTTTGCATTTAAATTAAATAGCATAGTGCTAAAGAGAAGTAAGAGTTGTTTTGACTAAACTGGTTATTAAGTACTATAGTCATTTGTTCGTTTCTAAAATAAATTTGATTTATTTGTCACACATTAGTTGGACATTGCATGTTTATTGAGGAGCTTTAGTTGGACAACGCGTGACTTGAGACCCGACTCTGAACCAAAGACTCGACTCTGACATCAACTTAGTTGTGGAAAAAAACATTCGTTTTCGTATAAATCTTTTTTCGTTTATTTAACTTTTTTGTATATATTTGTATGATGTTTTGTTTAAACATAAACGTATGTGAAAAAATTAGGAAACTAAGTGTCTATATACTCATAGATTCAGTGCCAAATATATATTGTATTACTTTTTTTTAAAGAAGTGCAATGTGTTTTGCATTAAATATTCTAGAAGCATTACACATATGTAAAATAATGGTTTATAAATAGATAATCTATAATAATTTATAAGGATTTGGCTATCTACATTTAAATTTTAGGTGACTTGTTTTGAGAGGATTCAGAGTAAAATGCGATTGTGATGGTGTAGAAACAAAATATATGACATTTCGAAAAATGATTTACAAAACCGTGCATAAAAAGCAAAACACAATAATATATGGTCTTTTTTTTCCGCCACACAATAATATATGATTTATAAGATCAATAAATCAAATTTTCAAAACTTTATAGAGTAACGCTTTTGACAGTCGGATAATGTGTGCATACGGTCTATAAAAAAATATCATAACATACGAAAAGGACGGACGAGGTGTTACAATTTTTTTGTTAAAAATGTAGATTGAAACTATATTAAATATATACGCGGTTAACTTGGATTTGATATCATCTATACGGTTAAATAATAAGATAAATAACTAAACTCACTTTTTCTTCTAAATA
The DNA here is from genome assembly GCA_900406275.1 of Anastatica hierochuntica. Classification (NCBI taxonomy): domain Eukaryota; kingdom Viridiplantae; phylum Streptophyta; class Magnoliopsida; order Brassicales; family Brassicaceae; genus Anastatica; species Anastatica hierochuntica. The sequence goes on along the minus strand of OVAN01000172.1, from coordinate 43,973 downwards.
CTATAGTTTAAACCGCAATTCTAAAACAAATAAGTATCGTAAATGAATGATAATTGCGTCCATGCTGAGATTTTGATTAAATTTATGGTAAAAAAACGACACGTATAAAAATATTAAGAATGGACAAAAACGACACGCACCTTAAACAATGCTTTTACTCTTTCAAATCTCACAACAGTCAATTTTTATGCCGACACAATTATATAATTTTACGTGCATGGGAATTGGATTATGGGGGAACTATAAAATTCGACGTACGTAGTATTAAATTAGAAAAAATAATGCAATATTCACGTTTCTTAAAATTAAAACGAATCATTATCAAACCCAATATATAAATTTCAAAGTGTGTTTCCTTGATAGCATCGCCCATACGGATACGTTCTTATGGGCTAAGACTAGTTATATCTTGAGCCCAAATAAAACCCAATTTAATTTTTTTTTTCTAGAAAATTTTCTTTTTAATCGTGGGTATAAGCATATTCAACCAACAAAAAAAATGATAAATCTCATAACAAGTGATTTTAAAGAAAAACATGGTCGGTTAATCCTCAAATTTTAGTCTAATATATCGAAAGTATATGACAACAAAAGATGGTTCGTCCATTATAAGCATATCGCAAAATTAAACTATAATTTAGTTAAAGAAACTTAATTTATATATAATTATTTTCCCAGATGAATTTGTAGCTTCTACCATCTTTTTTTTTACTAAAACCATTATTTTTTTGTTGTTGTTCAATAATGTGAAAACTTTAACAGAGAAGCAGGGAAAAAAAAGAGAATAATAAGAACATGAATTTTTTTTTTTGTTGCTCTTTATATACTGTAGTGTTTTGTTTTGGAGGGCCACAATGCATGTGGATTCATCACAGAAGCGCACATGATAGCTACGACATTCCCATTCTCTCCATTATTATACTCTTCATAGTTATATATATATATATATTCGATAGTAGCTACTCTTCATAGTTCTATATATATATATATATATATATATCACATTTACATGTATCAATATTACTCAAAATTTTAAACAACATTATCCACATTACATGCGGTTAGGTTAGTTTAAGAGCATCATTTCGTAAATTGTAAGACTCTGATTCATGGATGTTATCATAATGCACATTGTTTAGATCATTTGTTTTGAAAGAACTCTACAGTTAATACCGAGACGAGTATCTAACCTAAACACGTTTAACTCTACAGTTAAACGTGTTTGTAGTGGAGTAATACCAAAACGGGTATCTTTTTGGAAAGTGAATTTATTGAATCGTACGAGTAACAACAGAAGACAAATAAAGATCGCGTGTGATTTATATAGACAATAAATCAATTTTTTGAGTCCTTTGAAATACAAACCTTATTAGTAATGTTACACAAACACTATGTTATCTAACGGTTGTGGTTGCATGCCACAAACACTATACGAAAAAAGTTCCGCTAACAAATATTTCCAATTGAAAAGAAAAAGATGATAAAGCTAAATTAGTTGATTATCAACTTTGTCTTTCATCGCATTTGCTTATATGGCTTTATAATCAAGTAAAAAAGAACATATTTGAGATCAAAAAAATCCAAAAACAGTTCAACTGTAAGATCTTTGAAATAACTTTTTAAAAAAGATTATACCAATTTTAAACCAGTGAAAATATATAAAATTGTCTCGATAAAGCGAAACACTATTTATTTGCAGTGTAATTTGGGCCCTAGAAGTTTTATTTTAATTTTCCGTAAATTAAGTGATTGGCTTGCTTAGTTTTATAAGTTATGATAATCATTGCTGTACCGCATTTACCATACAGTATTATTCAAATAATTGTAACCTTTTTTAGAAGAAAACATAACAATGCAATTAACGCCCATATGTTACGGGTTCTACTAAAAAGAGAAAATCACTAATACTTTCGAATAATTGATATTTGCTATAATGGCCAGAGTTTGTATAGTTCATCATAGATTCGTATTAAAAGGCTACTCACATGCACACATGTATGTGGAATGATTAAAATCTAAAGCCATATTAGAAAATTTTCATTATCATCATCGAAAAATCTACTAAAAAATGCTATGAAAATGTCAAACAACAGTTATTTATTTATTTATTTGATAAAAACAATGGTTATTTCTTCATCACTTGGATAGCTAAAATAGTTTTGAATATATAACTTCAGATGCATAAATAAAATTTAGGTGATAAAATACTTAAAAAATACAACGAAAAATGATGTGACCAATATTTTTGTTTTTACATAGTGACTATTTTACAGTGGATATTTCGACTGAATTGTTTCGTAAGAATGACTAGATCTAAGTACGATATAACCTTGTTACGATCACTATAATATGGTGTATTCATTTGACAATACCATAGTTCATTTGAATACAAAACTTAAGTCCAAAAAATGATAGCATGAAAATCTAAAAATGCATGATTTTAAAATAGATTGTGTTTTTTTTTTTTTTTGTCTTTTACAAACTTTACAAGCACCGAATCTTATCCAAGAAATTCAAATATGCAATCAAATACATGCAAGAACAAAATCAGATATAGAAATAGAATTAAAATGAATCTTTCTTTTTATTAGTTCGTAAGTTAGATTGCGAGAATGGGCATCCATCTCCCAACGAGTCAAAGACAAGACGAAGTACGGACAATCACTTATTTTTGAGTTATTATCTAAATACCCCTCAAATTTTATTCATTCTGATTTTGGCCCAAAACTATTCAATTAGTCATTTTCTTGCTCTCGTCTACATGACATTTCACTTTCTTCTGACATACTCACTTTTACCATATGGGAAACGCAAAAAGAGCAGTCAAACTTTTTATCTAGAAAGAGGAGCGAGAGAGAAACACAAACCTTTCTCTCCCTATAAAGAAGCAGAGCTACTTCCTCTGTTTCCCACAAAGCAGCTTCTAAAATCTGTTCCCTGATTGGTTAATAGAAGCTCTCTCTCTCTCAGAGAAATGGCTCTCCACTTTCCTTCTTCATCTTCCTTCTATGCCTTGAAAGTCATCACTTTCCTCTCTTTCTTCTTCTTTCTCTGCAATGGCTTCTCCTACTCTTCTTCTTCTCTTTTCAACACCCATCACCATCGTCACCGCTTTGCCAAACACAACTACAAAGACGCTCTCACCAAATCCATTCTCTTCTTTGAAGGCCAAAGATCTGGAAAGCTTCCTTCTAACCAAAGAATGTCTTGGAGAAGAGACTCTGGTCTCTCCGATGGCTCTGCTCTTCATGTAAACCTCACTCTCTTCTCCTTTTTTATGCAAATATGAAATGGGTTTTGTTGGTTAGTGAAAGATTTCAACAATTTAGCTAAAATATCGTATTAACATCGTCGAAAGATCAAACCTTTACTCATAAGTTTGTTCATTAGTGCATAAAAAACAGAGTATAAACATTTTCTATTCTTGAAATTTTATTTTCTTTTATAATGGGTTTGTTTAGTTAGTGATAAATCTCAAGATTTTCATCAATCTACGTTAAGTTCTGTATCAATTTCGTCAAAAAGATTCAACCTTATGTAATGCTCTGTTTTTTTTCCTTCTCCGTGTTAACTTAGTTTTTCTTGTTTGTTCTTTAGGTGGATTTGGTTGGAGGATACTATGATGCAGGAGACAATATCAAATTTGGATTCCCAATGGCATTCACAACAACAATGCTCTCATGGAGTGTAATTGAATTTGGTGGTCTAATGAAATCTGAATTACAAAACGCTAAAATAGCGATTCGTTGGGCCACAGATTATTTACTTAAAGCCACTTCACATCCTGACACCATTTATGTACAAGTAGGTGATGCTAATAAAGACCATTCTTGTTGGGAAAGACCAGAAGACATGGATACACTAAGAAGTGTGTTTAAAGTTGACAAAAACACTCCTGGTTCCGATGTCGCCGCTGAAACCGCCGCCGCTCTAGCCGCCGCCGCTATTGTTTTCAGAAAATCTGATCCTTCTTACTCCAAAATCCTCCTCAAACGAGCCATTAGGGTAAAAAAAAACCCATAAAAACTCATAAACTTTTTTATTTCAGACCAAAAAAAAAAACTGATTGTGTTGTGTTTGTGGAATTGTTTTAAGGTTTTTGCATTTGCGGATAAGTATAGAGGAACTTACAGTGCAGGATTGAAACCTGATGTTTGTCCATTTTATTGTTCTTACTCTGGCTATCAGGTAAATGCAGTTTCTTTCTTTAAAGATATTCAAAAAGTAAAGATTTTGAGGGAGAAAAAAATTGAATTAAAGTATGTTTTTTTTGTTAGGATGAATTGTTATGGGGAGCAGCTTGGTTACAAAAAGCTACAAAGAATTTAAAATATTTGAATTATATAAAAACTAATGGACAAATACTTGGAGCTGCTGAATATGATAACACTTTTGGTTGGGATAATAAGCATGCTGGAGCTAGAATTCTTCTTACTAAGGTTGATCTTTTTCCTTTTTTTTAAAAAAAATTGATCTACAAAATTTTTTGAATTGAATAAAACCAAATAATGTGTGATTTATTTTTATTGTGAAAGGCATTTTTAGTTCAGAATGTGAAGACACTTCATGAGTACAAAGGTCATGCTGATAATTTCATTTGCTCTGTTATTCCTGGAGCTCCTTTCTCTTCTTCTCAGTATACTCCAGGTTTTTTGCAGTTTACCCCCTCTTCTTTTACTTATTTACATACCTGCCCCTTTATTCTCATTTACACTATTTGATATTATATATTTATTTCTCTTATTAATATTAAAGCGTTACATGCATGCAGGAGGATTGTTGTTTAAAATGGCTGATGCCAACATGCAATACGTGACGTCAACATCGTTCTTGCTTTTAACTTACGCCAAGTACTTAACCACCGCAAGAACCGTCGTCCATTGCGGTGGCTCAGTCTATACTCCGGGCCGCCTCCGCTCCATCGCAAAAAGACAAGTGGATTATCTACTTGGAGACAACCCATTAAGGATGTCTTACATGGTTGGTTACGGTTCAAAATTCCCACGGCGAATCCACCACCGTGGCTCCTCTTTGCCTTGCGTTGCAAGTCACCCTGCCAAAATCTCATGTCACGTAGGCTTCTCCATCATGAACTCTCAATCACCAAACCCTAATTTACTCGTTGGTGCTGTCGTTGGTGGTCCGGACCAGCACGATCGCTTCCCTGATGAACGTTCTGACTATGAACAGTCCGAGCCAGCGACTTATATCAATGCACCACTCGTTGGAGCTCTTGCTTACTTTGCTCATTCTTATGGTCAACTCTAGTTGTTATCGTTGACTATAAGGTTCGTAGTTAAGTGAAGTGAAGTTATCTTTATTTATAATGTTTTAGTAGATAGTGTTGGATCGAAAAATTGGATCACAAGAGAACATTGGTCCGAGGGATGTTTATTTGGTTCGTTATTATATAACGACGAAATGTAATATTATTATGGTTATTAATGTTATCATCCTAAGTTATTTTATCGATCGTGTTATTTTTTTTGTATGGTCATGTGATTATTTACTTTTAGTATTTTTGGGAGAGTGGATAGAATCTCCAGTTGTTTAGCACTATAATAGATGAGATAGCGATTTTTTTTATTGGTTCCTGACTTCTTGGAGGGTTGGGAAAATATGGAGAAAGTAATAACAATAATGTAGGAAATTAAAATTAGTAGCATATAGTATTATATACATAGTTATATACTTATATTTATTAAATTTCTGAAATTTTAGTCTCTTGGGTGTGTTAATAATCTCTTTTAGAAAACTAAAAAGTTGAGAATCCACATAAATATTAGCAAAATTTTGCTTTAGCGTGGTATAAAGATTTGTAATAAGTTAATAGTATAACACAGCACAAGTGGAATTTCGAGTTCCGGGATTTATTGGTTTTATTAAACAATCTCATAAATTTGAGATATTCGAGATTCTAAAAAAAAATAGCAATAAAGGTCACCGTGAGAATAATTTTTTTAAGTATTAAAATTTTTATGGCTTATGATATTTGGTTATATAAGGCAAAATGTTTATTTTGGACCAAAAAAATAGAGAAAATGAAATGAAATGATGTTTATTGCATAGGAAGAATCAAATTTTCTACGACACGAGAAGCGAGTAATTGACCAGAGAGAGACGTGATTCATTGGTCAATTAAAGCTGCTATTGTCACTCTTTTATCTCATGTCAGGTTTTAAATTTTCAATATCTAGTAACAATATAGAATCTTATTTCTTTATATATACATACATACATACTCATGCATCATTTGTGTATCTCGATATTTATCAACAAAAGTGATAATCCTTTTAAAAAATCTAAAGACCCATAATGTCTCGTTTCACTTTTTAAGTTTTTTAGTTATGAATCTAATCTACCAAACTCCTCTTTGGTTAACAAGAATGTTGTAATTTTCTTTTAAAAGATTGTTTGTTACTCCTCAAGTCTCACAAAAAAAAACTAGAATATTGTAATTTTCTTTATATCCTCAATGCAATACGTAAAAGCAAATTACATTTTTAATTTTTATTAGTTCACGTTATTAATTATACGCATGCACTACCTAGTTATTACTATACTTTTGTAATAAGAAATAAACGGTGAATGAGTATTGAAACTTACAAAAATCCAACGTTTTTATTTTTATCACGTAAAACGATCGATTCTAGTTATTATCCTTTGTAACAACAACATAGATGTGAAATGAAAAATTCCATCGAAGACTTTTTATTGTAAGATGCAATCAAACTTCACGTGAAGTAAGTCACACATACACGCATGACACGACATACAAAAGTACAATGAACACAACAAACATGTTTGTGTAATAACACTCCATCGAACAATGTACTCTTGTTTTTATTACACACAACACAACATAAAACCACATTTTGTTCAATCGTTTTATCCTCATTACACCTGAACAACTTCATCTAACGGTGAGTCATTCATCGGCGGTTAAAGGAACAGTTTTCACCTGAAAGAAAAATATAACCAAGAGAGATCAAACTATAAATCCATAACGAGATATCCTTGAGAGCTTATAGAGAAAAAAAATGTTTGTGAATACTAACCAAGTCGCGGAATTTGAGAATGTAGAACATCTCAAGGTATCGGCGAGTTTCGCGACGCTCCAATTTCGATACATACTTCCAAAAACCATAGACACCAGCTAGTGTCATCAACCTCTCTGAGTATATCTTCCATGTATACCTTTACACATGAACCATATTAAAAAGTTTTAAAATCTTTTGAATCCAAACATACTTTAACTAATTAAGAAACAATGATTGTTTTAGTTTAGTACCTTTCGTATATTCTTTGGAGACCAGAATCTGATACTTTCTTCCAATGGTTTGGATCTTCTTTACAACGTTCAAAGAAATCAGCCATTATGTTACCCGCTTGCTCGGGATGGTATGGATCGATGTGGAAACCTGATAGCCCGTGCTCGATAATCTCTGCAGGACCACCGTGACAAGTTGCGAAAGTCGGAAGCCCGCAAGTCATTGCTTCTACTACGGTAAGCCCAAACGCCTCGTAGAATGCGGGCTAAAACATAGTATACAATACATAATCAAATACTTGACCATCTTCATGACTAATAGCCAAATAGTTATTGAAATAACCAAACCGGTTATAATCGAATGCGTACTACCTGAGCAAAAGCACCTCTTGTATCGGCGATGTAGCGGTAAAGCTCACCATTACGAGCACGGTTTGTTTGAGCAGTTATCCAACGAAACTGTCCCTCGAGCTTGTAATTCTTCATAAGGCCATGCATCTTCTCAATCTCCGAGATTTCTTCTCTGTCTTTGGATTTGTTCACATCAATGTTGCCAGCTATTACAACCAGATTCACTAGCTCCCTCAACTTTGTGTTCTTACCGTACATCTCAACTAAACCAGAGATGTTCTTCACTTTGTCGAGCCTCGCCATAGAGAAGAGAATTGGCTTCGATCTATCGCTCAATGTACCACTACAATAAACAAACCATAAAGCATCAACTGGTTTTCAAAAAGATCGAGGCTTGAGTTCTCAAAACCAAATAAACCGAAACAATATCAACACTCACACATGCTCATCAGTTTGCTCAGGGCTATAGAGCATTTCCTCTATTGAACCATGTAAAGCTGTAAGTCTCTTAGTTTCATCCGAAAACGGGAAATAAATGGTCATGTCTGCGCCCGGTGAGACTATATTGAACTTTGGATCAAACACATCGATGCCGTGAACTACTCTGTATAGTCCAGGGAGCGTAAAAGCTCCATGACTTTCATATTGACCAACTGTGTTCTTCCTGAGAAACAAGATAAATTCATAATCACGTATACGACACCCCTTAAGAAAAAGAACAGTTTCGATATATTAATAAGTCACTTACGTTCCAGCGATCTCTTGGTAAGTGCTTGTGATGATAAAGTCCGCGTTGTTCATTGCGATTAGATCAGCTGTGAATTGACAAGAGAAATGATACTTGTTGTCGAAATCTTTCCAGTAAATGTCTGAATCAGGATACTTGGTTTTCTCCAAAGCATGTGCAATAGTACACTGTTTGTGTCAACCAAATTCAAGAATCCGTATCGGTTAGTCTTCCATAGATAAACAACATAAGAAGCTAAAAAAACACTTACCTGTGTAACGCCCATTCTATGTGCCATTAGCGATGCAACAAGGTTTCCGTCACTATAGTTACCGATAATAAAATCAGGTACACCTTGCAGCTCACCGATAATTTCGCTTGCAGCATCCTGTTTTACAGTTATCAGTGAACTATCTTTCTCTCACACTCTCACTTAAGAAGCAAACAAAAACTCGAGAAAAGATAAAACCTGAGCATAGTTCTCTAGATAAGGCCATACGTCGAATCTTGAAATCCACTTACGGAGGATTCCCTTATCGGATCTGAAAGGAACACGAAGAATGTGAGTATGCTCTGTTCCGCTGACTCTCTCTAACCTCTGGTTGCAGGTAGTTCCTTTCGCGTCCGGTATCAGTCTAGTTACCTTGGAAACAAGGAAGAAAACTGTGGTCCACAACCATAGTTGACATGAGCCGGTAATAATCAAGAATACAAACTTACGATAAGAATCCTCGGTTTTATATCCAATCCTTGTCTCTTTATTCTCAATAGCATTTCGGTCTCAAGAGCTCGAACTTGGTCTAGGATATAAACAACCTGAAACACATCAAAGAAACTTAAAACAAAGCTAATCGAAATCCCAAACAACGGATTAAACCCGAGGGAGATCGAGAGAAGTACTTGTCCGCCAGTGTCAGGCAAGCCTAAGACATTTGCTTGCCCAAAGTAACCATGTGGAGATAAGATCACAACGTTGAAAACCATCGGTATCATTCCAAGAAACCTCTCTAAGGACGAAGGATCGGGCGCTTGAAGAATATCAGAGAGGAGATACATCATTTCGAGTACTCTCCCTGCGGTATCTCCCCATCCTTTCTCAAAACCCATTCCTTGAAGCGAATATTCGAATTCCGAGAAAGGAGTTTCTTGGGGGAGCTTAGAGATATGATCTTCTGCTTTACTAAGTTGGCTTTGAAGCCGAGATATACTTTGAATCCGATCATTCAACATCAATGGCTATGCACACACACACACAAACAAAAGAAAGTTTCAACCTTTTCACAAATTCCATAACATTTCCAGCAACAAAAAGACGATTTCTTTTTCGGAAACTTACATGTCCTTTGTACTTATGAACTCTAAGGAAATCAAGTAAAGGCTCCAAGCAATCTTTATTACGAAACATTACAGAAGACAAGTGACGATTCAGAAACTGAACTCCATTACCAATGGAAGATGAACGTGAAGGACGTGGAACATTTGCATTAAAGGGTTCGAAATCGAGCTCAAGACGAAAAGGATCACTGTGAGGTCCATCAACAAGTTCTTCTTTGAAACAAAGATACTCAGAGATTGTTAATTGTTCAACACTTAGCTCAAAGACATTAACACGAACATATTCCCAAACACCTGGTCTTGGTCTTACGGCTAAAGCAACAAACGGTGGAACAACTATAGCTTCCTACAACACACACAATCAAAATTTTAAGTAAAAGGGTTACTGAATCAACCCAGAAAATAGAAAAAAGTTTCAAACTTTTTTAAAAATTCACCATTGCTGATTTAAGGATTTCTCCAAAAGGACCAACAGAGAGACTTTTCTTCGTTTCATCGTCTCCGATTATAGATTCGAGTTCGTCGATTAAGTTATGTGGTTGAAGAATCCCTTTACCCTGATCCACATACCTTCGAAAACACAAGATCAAATCAACAGAAGGGCACTAAAATTTTCCGGGAAAAACAGAAACTTTCCCGGGAAAAAAGGAAGGAACTTTATCGACGACGAACCTAGAGAGAAGGGCGACGAGTTCGTTTCGATGAGCAGAGAGAGTGTCTTGAACACGATCTCTCGTGCTTAAATTCCTGGTGAGCTTAGGATTTGCCATGGATTATTCAGATGATCCTCTGTTTTTGAATGATACGAATCGAATCAACAAAACAAAACACTAACAGAAAGTGATCCACTGATAAAAGGAGATAAAAGAATCAGAATGATTCTGGGGATTTAGGAAAGAGAGAGAGAGAGAGAAGAAGAAGAAGACGTGTTTGATCTTCTCTGTTTCTTGGCCACTGTTAATCGCTAAGTGACGTGTTTGTGTAGAAAGGAGAAATCATGTGAGTCTTGTGAGTGTGAGAGCGAGAGTGAGAGTGTATGTATATAAAAATACGTATATGTATATATATACACACTACACACTTGAGGGATAATAGTAAACCATTGGAGGCTAAGGTGTTTGATGAGTGTTGTTGCTCTGTTTTTTTTTTAAAAAAAGTGGTTTGTTCGAGAAGTTACAGAGTAAGAAGACAAGTGGTGCTCTGTTTTAATGCCACGTGTTTTCTGTTGAATAATTATATTAACGACCGATTGAGTTCTATTTTTTAATTCGTTTGTAATCGGCATGATAAGCCGGAACCAAAAAAACCGAAAAAAACATACCGCAAATTAAATAAAAAAATTTAAAATTATATGAATGTTTATTATTTTTACGAAATCGAAACCGAATCGTATTGAAATATTACGAATAACCAAAAATGTCAAAAAAGTATTTTAAAAGATCTGGAAATATTTAAAAATAACTGAAAATATATTCGAATAGTTTTTTAATTTAAACGGAATCAAACTCGAATTAAGTTCAAACCGAACCTAAAACCGATATATTTTGGTTCTTACGTGATTACCAACTTTTTTAAAAAAAATATAAACATCTTAATTTATCAGACAAACGAAAATATTTTTTTTACAATCATTTTAGTGTTTACTGGGCTTTTTAATCTACATTTTGGGCTAGATAGTATTAGCATCAAATAATATTAATATTTTTGATACTTGACCATTATCCAAAACAATTTTGAACCGTCTTTTGGAAATGGTAATACACACAAATATATAATGCTAATCACGTCGAGACAGTAACAACACTCACTATTATATGCCGTGCACACACGTTCTTGATTTCTTATAACAAGTTGCTAGTTAAATTTGTTATAACTCTTATCTACTTAATTAAATAATACACACTAAAACAATAATCTAATTCACTTTGTCAACGTAGTTAATCTCTATATAAACACATGGAACTAGTTTTGTAATCTTCACTTGCTTTTAATTTCTGTAATAATAATAATCAAATTAAGCAAGGAAGAGAAGTAAAATGGTTTTCTCACGCCTCTCGTTAGCTGCTTCTCTTGTTGTCTTCTCATCTCTAATCATATCTTCAGTTGCTTATTATGGCAATGAAGCCGACCCGGAGACCGGAAAATTAATTCCGGTCGCCGTTGAAGGTGTCATCATGTGCAAGTCCGGCGACAAAACTTACCCTATTCAAGGTAAATATACATATAACTTTCTTTTGAAACTTGTTAAATTTTATCGACTTCCAACTCAAAACCAACTAGCTGGTATGGTTCAAATTTCTGTTATATTTCCGATGTGAGATATTCTTCGCATAACCAATAGGTGCTACGGCAAGAATTGCATGTGTGAAGACTGATGGAGAAGGCAAAGAGATAGCTCCAATATCAATAATGAGCAGTAAAACCGATGCGAAAGGTTACTTCTTCGCCACGTTATTCCCTTCGCAGCTTCGTGCAGGAAGGATGGTTACTAAATGTAAAGCTTACCTTTACCAATCTCCTATTGCCGATTGCAATTTTCCAACGGACGAGAACAGAGGTGTGAGAGGACAATCATTGAGAAAGTACCGTGTTCTTGAAGACAAGAGTTTCAAACTTTATTGGGCTGGTCCTTTCTACTACACTTCTGAACCTACTTACTACTAATTAACTAAATGATCTTTTCTTTTGATAAAACATGTTTCTTGTTGAGAATCTTTTCGTTTGTTTTGATTCGTCCTTGTCTGAAAAACGAGTTATTGTTTTTGATTTATTTATTTATAATGAGTTTTCTAATGTGTATCATCTTATGTTGTCTTTATAAGGAACTTTATGGTGTTTTGTTATAAACTTATAATCATCTAATTGCAAATTTGCTTATGTTGGTTCGCTTGCCTACTATTGATCGAAGTTGTGGTTTATCAACATCATCATCCATAATTGGAAGAAAGAAAAACTTAGAACCAAAAAAGAAAAGATTTAGATTCCAAGATTTATGTTGGATTTGATCAATTTTCGATTTTTTATTTAATATAGAAACAAGAAAATTAAAGTCATGAACATAATTTTTGTGAAATACATTCATCTTTTTATGTGCAAGTATAGGTTTTACAGGACTATCTACATATTACATTGTATGTTCATCTCACTCTTTGGTCTTTATATACAATGACCTTAATTTATTGAACACAAAACATCTAAAAAGAATTTAATTACTCTCTTTTTATGTTTTTCTTTGCAAAACAAAATGATTATATATTTTTTCAAGAATATTATAAGAGCTCTCTCTACCTCTACATGGAGCAACCAGACTCTCTCTCTTTCTCTCTTCTGATGTTTGCTTATGACAAAACTTCATGGCCAAGAACATGAATGAGTTCTTCTTTGGCTTTTAGCACTCAAGAACTTGAGTATTATCTGTTGATTTTGGCCAGCTACAACCACTGGACCATCCAACCACACCCATGATTAGATCCACCTTTGCGCAAACGTTAACCTGAAGAGTTGTAAATCCATAAAGATTCCGGGCAGATGTAGTGATCCAAAGTCGAAAAAAGAGAGTTTAGATAGAACATTGGAACATATGTATTACCAAACTTTCAGTGTTTGCTTCTATTTGAAACAACATTACTGCTAATCCTCTTCCTCTATCAATCTCGGCCTGCAGAAAACCATAGAGATACATAAGAAAACTTGTTAGAAACTATAAAAGGATTCAGAAGTAAGGTTTTAAAGTTATAGTACGCACCACACAAGAACATACTGTGATGCCTTCAGCTGCGAGGACTGTTGTAACCTCTGCGATTATGCCTGTGTAAGCACAACAAAACAGTTATGATTTGGTTTTCCAATAAAGAGAATAAGAGAAATGGTTGGAACCTGACCACAAGAAACAAAAGAAAACATACCTTTGCGAGCCATGGATACTACACATAACCAGTCGATGGAGTGACCTTCGAGATGATGCCATGAGTCGATTTTACTGGCTCTCCAACTGTCTAAACCAGGCAACACTTCTTTATAAGCAGGGATGTTAGCAGGCAAAATCTTGGCAATTCCATCTCCAGGTGAGAAGAAATCGGGATTCTCCAAACTCGAGTTTTTTATGGCTTTGTTGTGTTTCCCATTCACCTTTGGAACCCAAACGGTTCCATTTTGAGAAGTGGGTGTCGAATTTCTGCTTTTGTCCTCTGATTGGAATTGCTTAACATTAACGAGAATTTTCTCCCACCACTGTAGACTCTTTCTTGAATCTTCTGTGAAATCTTCCACGTCACTGTCAGAGTCCGCCACAAAGTCATTCACTCGATCCTGGGTTATTTCTGCAGCACATTGCGCAGCTTGCTCCCTCAAGAACTGGAAGAAGTTGAGAGGCATCAATTAGTAATAATTAGCCAATTAGCATTACGTAAGCGAAGAAAACATAACATACCCTCATAATCTTGTGCCTTGCACTCCGTGTTTTGGCATGTTGCAACCACTGTTTATGTCTTTGGAAAGCAGACTTGCTTGAAAGGGCCTGGGATCAAGGTATCAGAGCATGTTAGATCAAATTTACCCTAAGCAAGACAAAAAGAAAAGGAGAAATGACGAACAAAGGCAAGAGAGAAAAAGGTACAAACGTTGTAGGTGAGTATCTCCACGACCTCAGCATTCTCAAGAATGTGCGTAGGAGAAACAAGATTACCATTCACCTGCAGTTCAAGCAATTAACTATCCTTAACGTCTGGTCCAGTTGATGTATGTATTTCAAAGATAATAGAAAGACAATTAAAAATATCATGGAAAGAAAGACGGGAAAGTACCTTTGCTGCTACCATCTTGTTTCCGACTTCCGTGTGAATCAGATAAGCATAGTCAACAACCGTCGCCCCTTTAGGAAGGTTCTTTATCTGCAAATAGAATGCCAAAACATCTAAGCAAAGACGTGAAAATCTTAAGACGAATGTTTCAGATGCTTCAAAGTGAGCTAGTCTTTACCTCTCCTTTGGGTGTGAATACAAACACGCGACTACCTAAAAGATCCCGCGTAATGGTATCCACAAATTCTCTAGAGGTCATGTTACCCACAAATTCCTCTTGCCACTCCCTTATTGCGTTTAGCCACCCAACCTGGAAAATTAAAACTGTCATAACTAGCATCGTATTGGGAAGGCAAACAAAAAGAAGATTTCGCTGCCGACTTCTAGAATGTCTATCTGCTGTTTTACTTGCGAGTATGTAAGAAAATACCCTGAGTGCAAAATCTGTGTTGTTAAGGCAAACTGTCTTCCCCCTTGAGTTTCTACCTAAAGGAACCGAATTTCCAACTAATCCACTGGAAAGAGCCCTGCCATTATAGTAAACAGCAATCCCCCTTTGAGCTATCAAGTCCATCTCTTCGGTTCTGATCTGCAGAAAGAAATGTAGTGTACTAGTGTTATTCCCAATCAACTCAACCCAATTTCCCCACGCTTCAAACTTTAAAAGAAAAAAGAAATCAAATCCAATGCAGTCATCATTGCGGTTTTGTAAATACTGTGATGAAAAACTATGATCTCAAATACCTGAACTTCCAGCCGAAACATACTCTCATACAAGAATGGAATCACAGTAGTATGGAGGCTCTGGTAACCATTAGGCTTTGGGGTCGCAATGTAATCTTTGACCTGTGACAGAAAGGCAAGAGCCATGCTCACGAAATGTAGTGTAAATATACCATGAAAAAACAGAAGATCAGATACATACAGTTCGGGGAATAGGTTTCCAGATCTCATGAACTAGCCCAAGAACATGATAGCATATCTGAAATTGACGACATGTTGAGAAAGCTAAGTGACAAACACAGAACGAATCAGAATAAAACATACCCACTTCCTTTTCATTGGAGTTTCACCTGTTGTGGACTGCACAAAGGCCCCACCCCCACAGAAGGTTTTGGCTTTACAATAATCCTTATCTGCTAAAATAAACAAATTTATTGAAGCTGTGTGTCAACAATCATATAAAGCCGCAGATGAAAGTTCTGTATTCAAATTTGATACAATGTGGAGATTGAGTACAACACAAACCTGAGCAATCTGGTTGTAATCGTTAATTGATCCTTTCGATTTGAGCGCAGCTTTATATATGCTGCAGGTAAAAATAAGAGACTTCAGATGCTGAAGAGAAAGGGTAGATTACGGAATAAAATGAACACGTCATCTAACGGATTACCTGTAAGTTTCCTTGCAAACAGATCGAACGTCAGTATTCACAGTCACAAGGTCCAGAAACTGATCATCTTCAATCTTTTTTACCAAAATTCTGTTTGCCTGAGATACATACTAGGACTGTGTGAATGCATATGAACTAAATAAACACCCACATGAATTGACAGTTCGAATGGTCAATGAGGGTAACTAACATCCTTCTTTATTTTCCGTTCCTTTTCAATCAGTGTTTTGGCAATTCAACCTCCAAGCTGATAATAAGTCGAAATTACCTCAGCGAGTTCTTTCTCATGTTCTTTGTAGAGGTTAGCGATCCTACTTGTGACCCTATCATAATCCTCAGCATTTACGTACATGAAAGATAGATTTTCCAGTTCAGACTGCAAGATTAGCACCACAAAACTCAAAACGGATTGAACACAAGTCACACAACAACTGAGATAATTAGGTTTCATATGCACACTAAAGTACACTTCAACTCATGTGACCGAGAAACTATTGCCACCTTGCAGCATAATATTGTTTTAAGAATAATAGGATATGAAAACAATACGCACGGGTTATACCTTTATCGAATACATTCCAAGCAATTTCGCCAACGGAGCAAAGACCTGTAAAGTCTCCCCTGCAATGCTGGACTGAACAAAACTCACCAAGTCATTAGATATCACAAAAGAAATAAAGAGCTGAGAGCTGTATGGGCAACAGATCTCAACTACTTGAAGGAATCACCTGCTTATGGGGAGGCATGTGGCTGAGAGTTCGCATATTATGCAACCGGTCAGCAAGCTTGACGATAATGACACGGACCTAAAATGAAGCAGTTAGGTCTGCTGATGAATAATATAACTACACCAACACACAATCTAAAAAAAAAAGAAACCTCGTCTGTCATTGCCAGAAACATCTGCCGCAAATCATCTGCTTTTACATCTTGTATTGATTCACTTTCTGTTTTACACTTCAATTTTCCTAGCTTTGACACCTAATAGGAGAAAATATTTTATAAATAAATGAACTTCATGGCCAAGGTTGGAGTTCATTCTTTGTAAACTGTTGGTGGACAGAAAATATTGCGGCAAACACAAATGTACAGACCTTGGTCTCCCCTTCCACAATGTGACGCACAGTTGCACCAAACTCTTCTTCTATCTTTTCAAAAGTAATAAAATTTGTATCCTCGACTGTATCATGTAATAATCCAGCAACAATAGACTCCCAGTCCAACTCCTAAACAAGAAGAAAATTAACTTACCAAGTTTTCAAACTTATGCTCATGTAAATCCATATTCACAGTGTATCACACAACTCACAAGTTCCCCAAGGATACATGCAACTGCAACTGGATGTATAATGAATGGTTCCCCACTACGTCTCTTTTGACCATGATGTGCCTCAAACGCTACCTGCTCAAACCTTTCTTACTGAATTTAGAAATGAATTTGTATCCTTCCTTACTGAAATATACTTTCAGTAATTAACATGTCAGAGGGGCAATTATATAGGATACAGCTGAAAGCGGCCTTTCAAATATTAAGAAGGTTCTATCATCATACCTGAAGGCCCTTTTGAACAAACTCTAATTCTTTAGAGGATAAGTATGATATCGATGGTAAAAGGTCCTGCAGAGATAACCATCCATCAAAATGATTAAGAGTACTATGCTAATAAGCTCCACTTAAAATGAAGAGGACATGGTCTTGTACCTGCCATAATGTTTGGACAGTAACATCTTTGGACACACCAGAAGATTCGGATGCTAAGCAATATAGTTCCCATCTTTTGTGACCACCATGAGATAATCTGGACCTCAAGATTTTTCTCACATTTTCAAAGGGAGGAACCTCAGAGAAACCTACTTCATATTCATAATTCTGCCAAGCATACTACATAATCCAACAGGAGTAACCGCAAGGAACAGCAACATTAGACAGCAAATACCACCACCATGGCAACATGAACAAAGGTAATCATGCACTTAATGCACAACTTCAGAGCTTGAAATATCCATTAAAGTCAAGCAAGAAAATCTTAACAGCCCTCTAAATAAACAAAACGAAGAACGAATACTTACGGGTTTTATTCTGCTCTTTCTTCCATTTCTGCCAGATAGATACAATGAACACACAGGTTGATGAGCAGTGCTAGCTAGAAATCCAGTTAACGCTCTAGGAGCTTTCCAAGCACAAGAGAGAGCATTGCAATCGCTTATTGCGTTCCTGTCTCCTTTCGTGAAATTACATATGTTCACACATTCCACAGACACTGCAATGTATCCCCACATAATCGATCAATAAACCCGAAACAGAAAAACAACAAAACATCGAAAACGAAAAGGGCAAAAACGGATGCAAGGATTCAAAAACTTTAGAAGAAAAAGGAGTAAGGTAAGGTTCCTTAACTAGCAATACAAAACCTGTGGTCCTCAATAAGAAGAGTGTTGGATGTGTTTGGTTGACACATGGAGTTACTTAAAAGAGAGACTAGTCTTCAACCTAAATCGCTCTAAATCAAAATCTTCCTACAATTTACTCAGTGACTCAACAACACACAATTGTTCTTTCTTTCTTTCTATCTCGCACACATACACAACACACTAGCAAGAACAAGAGCTAACTAGCTTTCAAATTCAATGGCCCTATGGTGAAATTGGCTATACGCACTAAACAGTCGTCACAGAGGCGAGAAGGAGAGAAGCAAACGAATACATACCGGACATGGAAGAAGCAGAAGTCATTGCTAATGAGGCAAATCAATCGCATAAAATCGATCCACCATTTGATCGAAACAAAGTATTCAAATTTCCAGATTCCGAAACCCCCGAAGATTGAGAACTCTTTCGCAGAAGAGGCGAGTGAGATTTCGAATAGAGAAGATTTCGAAAAGATAGAATCGAGAGAGAGAGATAGAGAGACGAACACAGTGATGTGAAGAGGAAGAAGAAGAAGAGAGACAGATATCAACTCAGAGGTAGCCCTGGCCACACAAATGCCCTTCGATATACAAAGAGAGAAACACACACATTTATTTTTTTTCTCCTTGTGGTCAAAGATTTAAATAGATATATTTCTTCTTTAATAATAACTTCTTTTATTTAATTATTTTAAAAATAGCTATCAAAGTTTTATTAACTTAAGGAAGAGTATTAAGTATTTAATGAAAATATATAATAAATGTAAGCATACTAAATGTTAAAAATCATCATATCTTTAATAATGTTGTGAATATCAATAATACAGTATGCACTTATAATTAACGTTTAATGTTCTAAAACGCGGTCGAAGCGTGCTGCGAAAATCGGACGTTTCGAGTTAAAACTCTACGGTATTTAGGCGGTTTTAAAACATCTGGTTGTCTAATATTGTCGAGACGAATATTAAGCGGTCTAGACGGAAGTCTATATAAAATATCTTAACTTCTACCACTATTAAACATTGTATCCAAATATTTTGGAAGGAAGAGTTCTCTTGTGCTATTATAATCTATGTCTTTTTTGGAGTCAAATGGATATTTATTTTGTGTAAAATATTGTATTAATTATACAATATAGTAGGAAGTCAAAAAAAAACTATACAATATAGTATCATAAAGAAAATAAATACATAATATCATTGGTTATCCAACATCATCAACAATTAATTTAGAGAAACATAAATAAGATAAATGTTCATTTTAATTGAGTATACACTCACTCAAAAATTCCCCAAAAATAATTATGTCAAATATCATTAACAAATAAACGACTCGTCTTTGAAAAAAAAAATGTGTAACAAGAAGTATTAAACATAAGCTTACTTATCATTTAACCAACAAAAAAAATATAAACTTAATCAATCGGGCAAAACAAATGTAAAAACAAAAAATCTTATGGAGTTAGAATAGTGTTGATGAGAAGAGCGTCTTTGCAAAGTTTAACGAAGTTTGTGTTCCTACGAGTAAGCTCAGGATCATTACCAGCACGTTCACTTAAAGCATTTTCACAAGCTTCTCCATCGCTAATCGCGGTATTGAGCCAAATATCCACGTCTACGTATAAGTTTCGAAGCAAAGCGGCAAGAGAATCATCGAGTTGCGCTACTGCATCTAAGTAATTCTTGGAGCAATCATCGAGCGTGTCTTCTAAGGCAGGCTCGAGATTCTTTTGTTTTAGTTTCGCTTTGATGTAGAAAGATGTGTCCGAAGCGTTTCTTGACGCGATGCTTAACGAAATCACGCCTAGTTTTGGCGCGCTTGCCGTTTCTGATTCGGGACGGGACGTTAGGCTTGAAACGCAAAACGTTTTGTCTTCGGATTTTTCGCATAGTTTCTCTGCTAAGGCTTTGCCTTTCTCGGTGAATGTTGGTGGTGGAGATTTTCCAGCGAGTACTACCGTGATGGAAACGGAGAGGAAGAGGAGAAAGATCCTTCTGACCATTTTTAACTTTTTTTATTTTTTGTGTTTGTTTGGTTTCTTCTCTATCTTTTTTTGTGTTTCTAGTAATTATTACAAATAGTAATCAAATCAAAGATTGGTTATTTAAAGAGTTAAAAATCAAATGTATTTTTGGGTTATTCTATTTTAAGATTCTTTTTTTCTTTCTTTCTTTAGTCTATTTTTAGAATATTCCTCGTGGTTTTTTATAATATGTTTCTTATTTTGGGTTTGAAAACACTTGTGTAAAGATGCGAGAAAGAAGGTTATTATACTGCACGTTTTGTTCAAGAAGGTTGTAGCATCGATCTTGACCTTAGATTGCTTGGAAATTCGTGGAAGACGAACAAGAACAAAACCGCTTGGAAATTCGTGGAAGACGAACAAGAACAAAACCGCTTAGAAGCAGAAGAGCTACGTCTCGTCTCAACCATATCTCAAGAAAATTTCAAATCTACCGCTTGGTTCCCGATAGAGAGAGAAGAGATTAGAGATAGGAGGAGAAAGAGAGATAGGGAAGAATAGGGGCGGGCATTTTACCCGACCCTGGAACCGATCTAAAATACCCGAACCTGGAACCGACCCGAAACGACCTTTATGGATCCAAAACTCTCCTACCTGAAAGACTACCTTTGTAGCTCTTCTCGGCCACTCAAATTATTTTTCTGCTAACACTTATAATTTTCCTGAATTTTTTTAAATCGTGATCTAATTATTTGACTCAAAAAAAAATTGTTGGTAAACAAAGGAACTTTGTTAAAAGAAAAATATCTTATGCTCACCAACTAGATATACAAAAGCAACAACATATTTTACCAATGTAGAAACTTTAAAAGATATAGTAGAAACTTTAAGAAAATTTTCTATATAGTTTTAAAGATAGGGAAAAAAGAGGTCTATTTTTTAAAATCACCAATGTTGGAAGACAATTTTAATATCCAAAGTAAGCAAACTATGGGAATAGAAAAGAGCAAAGGAGGATGGTGTCAGAGGAAATTGTGAGTTTTCTTGGCTGATTTCAAAGTGTTGGATAGAAGCATGGCTTCCATTAGTCCTCCCTCACCAACATTTGTGATGGCTGATGCAACTTTGCTAACCTCATCATAGCAAATGTCTCCGACACGTTTGGGATCATTTCCGTCCTGCAGTTCATTCACGGTGTGAATGTATTGACATAATCAACTATTAACTTCATTACATCACAACTCTTCACTTACCCATACGTACACTTCACCAAAATGGATGATGACTGCTCCTGGTTTTATCCAGCTTCCTCTTACCATGTTTGGTTTACCAACCGCTGAGATTACGATATCAGCTTGTCTTGTAATTTCTTCAGGATTTTTGGTTTTCCAATGGATAATAGTAACACTTGCATCTTCCCTCTGAATACACACAAATAATCAAAAACAAAAATCAAACAAAAAGATAATAACCACGACATCGTGGGTACTTGAGGGAGGTAATTCCCAATACGGTTCCGGGTTCGATTCGTGGCCGCTGCGGTATTCACATGTGGGCTGCAGCGCCTGGAGACTGGACTTCGGTCCTAACGGTCTCTGTGGACACAGTCTAGGCAGTGGAACCCTAGGGCTCCCCTCCGGGGAGTCTGGAAGGATTGCGAGGGTCAGGACACCCGAGTTATCAAAAAAAAAAAATCAATTTTTTCAAGGTACCTGCAGTGACAGAGCAATTGGCATACCAAAACGGTTACTCCTTCCGATAACAACAACTCTCTTTCCACTGATGTCAATGTTGTAGTGGTGTAACAGCTCCATGCATCCTTTTGGATGCGGGGGAAGGAAAAAGGGTTCTCTTCCGCGCATTGCAAGCAGTCCAACATTTAGTGGGTGAAGTCCGTTGATGTCTTTTTCTATACTGACCGCATTTAATATGTTCTGCTCATTCATATGCTTCCAACAATTACTACTATATCAGTATCATTAGAGCACCCACATTGAGGGGTTCTTAAAGAGAGAGAGTCTCTCCATAAGAGACTAAAGTTTCTCATTTGAAAAACTCTAGTCTCTCATGGATAATAGTATAATAATGTTGAGAGATTCTTGGTGAGAGAGTCATCAATAATGGTGCTCTTACACCTTCAAAAATAAAAAAGAATAGAGAGCAATGAATTTAATTTAATACCGATGGTAGAGGAGAGCAAACAACGATCCCATGGTAACAAGGATCATCATTGAAGCCAGAGATATATTTCAACAGCTCCTCTTCTGAGGAATCTTTAGGTAGACGAACTAGGGATGCTTTCATCCCAACAAATTCACAAAGTAAAGGAAAAATGGAGAAGTTATCTCTCTCCTCATCCCCAGCAACGACTAGTGCTAATCCAGGGACCGCATCGATTGATTTCTTCATTCTTGAAACTTCGATTCTGGTCTCGAGAATAACCTTTGCTGCCACAGCATTTTTGCCAAGTAACATCGGCGCATGAGCTAAACCAAACAAAAAAAAAACTCTTATGAGATTAGGATAATTGAAATTGAAATCCGTGTTTAACAACGAAGATCTAAGAGCACCATTAACACAGGTGCTTAAAGGATTTTTTAACCAAAAAATCAGGCATGGACCCCACCAATATATTAAGCACCGCTTCTAAAATATCCAGATTTAAGCAACGGCTCTTTAGGGGTTTTTCAACTGTTCGCGGGTCCACTGACACGTCGCGGCCCGCGATTGGTTTACTCTTTAATTTCTTTTTTTTTTTTTAAATCAAAAAAAATAAAAATAAAATAAGAAACCCATTACAGATTCTACGTTAATGATGCTCTAAGTCTTTACAAGAGGAGCGAATTGAGAGACTACGGGACGCAGTGGACCGTATGCATCCATGGTTAGGGCGAAACGGCATCGTACCAGCAAACATCAATGTCGACATCTCTACTTGCCTGTTGCAAAAGGTAAAGTCTCAATTCTCTGCCCTAATTCAATATTTATACTGCCCTCTGAGTATATCTTCGTTAAAAAAGTTTTATTTTTTTATAAGATAAGTACGATGTATTTAGTTTATTTAATTTATATACAAGCAAAAGCAAACCTAAATATTTTTAGAGCTACTTTATTTTTTTTTTATATTGATCTGTTTTCTTATTTATGTTGGTTATTATCACTAATCAAAAAGTTGAAAGTATATAATTAAAATACCGAAATAGTTATGAGAACCGTTACGATCGGACTAAGAACAAAACAGAAACAGAGAATCTCTCTGACTTGTGTGCTAAGCCAAAACAACGTTCCTGACAAACCCTGAATTAAACGGCGTCGTTTTGGGCATTAGGCCCATAATAATTTAAAGCCCAATAAATTGGTTACGAATAAAACAATAACCTTAGCCAAGAAGAGAATTAATTCTTATCCCGAACAATATTATCCCTAAAAAGTTCACCGGAACTCTACTTCCTCCTCACCGGAGTCCGCCGTGAGCGACGATCTTTGCCCTGTAGCTAGTTTTTGTGGGTTTTTCGCACAATTCATTAAGAAGGGTCGAGAAAATAATGAGCAGTAGAAACAGCAACGATCGATTAAGAACGGTGTGGACGCCTGAAATGGATCAATACTTCATCGAGCTAATGTTGGAGCAAGTGAAGAAAGGCAACAGATTCGAAGATCATTTGTTTAGCAAACGAGCTTGGAAGCTCATGTCTTCTTCCTTCACCGCGAAATTTAAGTTTCCTTATGGCAAAGACGTTTTGAAAAATCGGCATAAAACGCTAAGGAACTTGTTTAGATCCGTCAGGAGCCTTTTGAAAGAAGATGGTTTTAGTTGGGATGAAGCTAGACAAATGGTGATTGCTGAAAATAATAGCGTTTGGGATGAGTATCTCAAGGTGCGTTTTGCGTTTCGCGTTTTGTGTATGTGTTGCTGCTCTTTCTTCTTCTTCTTCCAAGGATGAACTTTTGACATTGCTCTGTTTTGGATATGTTGAAGATTCATCCTGATTCAAGATCTTTTCGGATAAAGTCGATACCTTATTACAAAGATTTGTGTTTGATTTATACAGATGAAATGTCTGAGCAAAAAGGTATAGTCTTTAAGTCTATTGAATCAGTGTTTAGCCTCTTTGGATTCTTAGTTCCTGTGAGTGATGTGTTTCAGCTCAGGAGAATGTTACTGAGGAAGATGAAAGTTACAACAGAACATGTGAATCAAAAGCAATCATGTCTAACACAAAAGAAAGCAACGCTATCACACGGTGCAGGACTACTTGGCATCCTCCAATGGATCGATATTTCATCGATCTGATGTTGGAGCAAGCGAGAAGAGGAAACCAGATCGAAGGTGTTTTCCGGAAACAAGCATGGATTGAGATGGTTAACCTCTTCAATGGGAAGTTCGAGTCTAACTTTGATGTCGATGTCTTGAAGAATCGGTATAAGACTCTGAGAAGGCAGTTTAACGCGATCAAGAGTGTTCTTCGATCTGATGGGTTTGCTTGGGATGATGATCGTCAAATGATTACAGCTGATGATAATGTCTGGCAAGATTATATAAAGGTACACAAATGGATTGCTCTGATCTGAGATTATGTGTTTGTCTCTGTTTTAAAACGCTGTTCTTGTCTGAAACCGATACAGGCTCATAGGGATGCAAGGCAGTTCATGATTCGACCAATTCCATACTACAAAGATTTGTGTGTGCTCTGTGGCGATTCCGGGAGCGAGGAAAATGACTGCTATGTAAATATGGAATGGTTTGACCCCGAAACCGAATTCCAAGAGTTCAAGTCTAGCGAAACAACAGAGTTGTCTATTTCAGCTGAGGAAGAAGATAGCAACTCTCTTCTGTTTGACCCCAAGAACAAAAGAGACCATCATCAACATGGTACTACTGATACAAGTCCTATAAACCCGAAGAAGCCTCGAGTCCAGGAAACCAAAACCATGGCAATAGAGGACGCGGTCAAGGCTATTCAAGCGTTACCAGATATGGACGAGGAGCTTATATTAGATGCTTGTGATTTGCTTGAAGATGAACTCAAGGCGAAAACTTTCTTGGCTCTAGATGTGAAACTACGCAAGAAGTGGCTGTTAAGGAAACTCCGGCCTCAAGTAACTTAACGATTATGAGCTGTGAACAATGTAGAAGTTTTGAAAGATAAATAGAAACTCACTGGCTTTATATTATAGGCTACTCTCTACTGTATTTTTGCTCCAGTTTCATATATAAAATACTTGACTAAGAGTAATAAAGATTCAAACAATGTATCACTATCACATATTTTCTTATTCTTACTCAGAAGTTGTCGATGTGATCAAACATAGCTGATGATATCAATCCCTGTACAAACTCTCGCTTCTTTGCCTTCTCTAGAAGCTCGGTATCTGACATGGGAGGCAATGATTTCCCTTCTCTGCGCACAAGCGGAAGGCAAAATGTAGCTTTAGACAAAGTTCTCGAAGGTAAAAAAGGCATGGAGAATCAATCAAACATGAAAAAGTAGCTTACTTGTCTGTTGAATCCCTGATAAAGCTCTTTTCATCCATGCATGGTCCACTTGATAAATCAGGCAGTACCAGATTGGGCTGGTTTGATGACGGCGGGTTGTAGATAAATGATAATAACGAGTCAGGAACACTTTTAGATGTATGATTAGTAGACAATGGCCCGTCGATTAGAGACTGTAAATACTTCTTTGTCCCGGGAGAAAATGCTGAATAAGACTCATCCTTGTAAAGTCTCTGCTTTTGTTCGAGGTAAAGTTTCTCTTAAGGAACTCAAATGCCGATAAATTGATACGAACCGTACCATTATAAATTACGTGTTTTAATACTAAATGGCGAAGAAGCAAGAAGAGACACTTAGAAAAGGATATCTTTAGAGCATCTCTATGCTGCGTGGTTATGTGATCAACCATATGAATCTTCACTCGTTTGCTACAAACCGGACATACCTACATCAAAACCAAAGCTAATTAGTAAGAAAGTCATTACATTCATCATCAACAAAAGACTACTTTCATTACTCGGTATCCCTGAAAGTTTCTAAAGGTGTATCCTTTAAGCTCAAAACGTACCGAAGATCAATGTACAATGTTCTCAAACCAAAACTATCCACAACTGCAAAAAGGGTTCCTCATAGCATAATCCAAGACATTCCTCACTAGTCACTACCAAATCCTATCGGCTAAAGTAAGCATAATAAACACTAGAGTACAATGAAAAAACCGATGATTAAGTGCTTCATGTGAATTGTGAATGAATCATCAATGCCTAATCAGAAGAACAGTAGATGAAATATCACAGATGGATATTAAATTGAAACTTACACCATTGTTAGCATCAAGTTGATGCTCTTCGTCGATATGGTGACACAATTCAACTAAATCGTAATCATCCGAGCAAAAAGGGCAAGGATAATCCACAACCATTTCATCATCTTCTCCTTCAACATCTTCAAACTCAATACAAGAACCTAAACAATGGAAGTTTACCCATCACAAAAATCTGCATAAACCCTAAAAAAATCAAAACTTTAAGCTGAATCCAATTCAGAAACTAACCAGACTGATACTTAACAAGTTCTTCTAATCGATACTTCTTCGATGGATCAAACCCACAAATACCCAACAAATCCTTTTCCATCTGATTCTCAAAAAGAAAGAGAACCTGAAATGGAAAATCTCAGAACACTTTTCTAAAATTAATCGAGTCCTCTTGCAAGAAAGTGCGAAGAAACACGCGACCTCTAGAAATGAGGCTTATGGAAGAATGGATATTCAAAATGACTAAACTACCCTCAAGTGGTCACTGACTCTCTATATGGAGATATTAAGGGTATTTTCGTCTTTTCGGTACCTTTTCTCTATTTTTTTAAGTGCGTCATCATCTCAAAACGTGGGCTCCACCACAGTGATAGTGATATATATATTATTGACCCAATCGGATATTTACCGGATCGAAATTCGGATCCTGAATATATATTAAAAAGGCCCAATATTGTAATGGGCCTTAAAAGCCCAAACAATGAACAAGACGCGTTAAAATAACGTTTCGTCGATTGATTCATTTGCGTTCTCCGATTGTTGTTGATTGTGCAAATCTGAGCTCGAGAAATTTCGATCTTACGAGATTCTTGTAGATAGTTTCTGTTGAGATTTTGAGATTGATTTGGCTTTGATGGCGACGAGGAATCGGACGACGATGTACCGGAAGCATAGGGATGCGTGCAAGAGTGCGCGTGCTCCTTTATCTTTATCGTCGGCGACGGATTCTTTCGGTGGTCCGGTGATCGAAATGGTTAGCGGATCGTTTACTCGATCCAATCATTCGTCTTATGCTCCTTTGAATTCCACTGATCCTGGTCCATCGAGGTAATATATAGGTTCTTCTTGTTCGTTCCGTTTCGTGTTGTTTATGGTTTATAGATGTTGTGTTTGGTTTCTGCTGAAACTTTGGTGATTCGAAAGAACTTAGCTAAGCGGATTAGGTTGCATTGTGATTTATAGTGGTAGAAGGAAAATGCAATTTGGTTCTTCAGTTTTTCATTTTGGTCAATATGATTCGAACGTATTGAATTTCGCTTGTTTCGACTATCGAGTGTCTTGATAGGGATTGGGGCCTTTAGTTTGTATTCATATCTTCTCAAAAGGGGACGAGAAAATGATAAGAACTTGTTACTGTTTGCAGTAGTGATGCCTTCACAATTGGTCTCCCACCAGCTTGGGTAGACGATTCTGAGGAGATAACTTTTAATATTCAGAAGGTGCGAGAGAAAATGGGTGAATTAGCAAAAGCTCATTCCAAGGCTCTAATGCCTACATTTGGAGATAACAAAGGGAATCAACGTGCTGTCGAGATGCTTACTCATGAAATCACGGATCTTTTGAGGAAGTCGGAGAAGAGATTGCAGAAGTTGTCTACTAGAGGGCCTTCAGAAGAATCAAATCTTAGGAAAAATGTGCAGGTATTGTTGGAATTGTTAATACTTAGCTTGTTAAAGATAAATGCGTGGCCATTAACTTTTCTTTTTTGCTTCTAGAGAGTCAAATAGGGGAATCGGCGTTAGATTATGACAGTATCAGTTAGCAAAATATTCAAAGTAGAATTGGGTTGTTTTGCTTACGAATTTTGTGTTGTTTATGTTGTAAGTTTTTAGCAAATCGTTAAAGCTCTGTATACATGTGTTACTGGAGGTATCCAATGGACTTTACCTGCTCTTTGACATACTGTTTTTTGACAGCGTTCTCTTGCAACAGATCTTCAGAGTCTCTCCATGGAGCTCCGCAGAAAACAATCTACTTATTTGAAGCGTCTGCAGCAACAGAAAGAGGTATTTTCGGCTTATTTAGTTCACGAAAGTGAACATATTTACGGTTCTTGGGACAGGCATGTGTCCTAATTTGATGCTCCTATTCATTTTGGGATTCACAAATCATAGGGTCAGGATGGAGTAGATTTGGAGTTTAACCTGAATGGAAAGATGTCAAGAATGGATGAAGAAGATGAGCTTGGTGGGATGGTAACTTCTTAGTTCCTCTGTAAAAATATATCATCAACTCTAAGAAATTGCTATAGAACTCATGAAACGCTTCTTTTAGATCGTTTTCTTTCAATCAACTGCCAATATCGTATTGAGAACGACTAGTCTTCAACACATTTTAGGGTTTCGATGAACACCAAACAATCAAGTTGAAAGAAGGGCAACATGTCTCAGCGGAAAGGGAAAGAGAGATACAGCAGGTAATGTGAAGCTGTTGTTACTACAATATTTAAGAAAGCTAATTGCTTCTGCATTTGAACGGTGGTTAATTAGCTTCAGATTATCTCTCTAGGTCTTGGGGTCAGTGAATGACCTTGCACAGATAATGAAGGACTTATCAGCTCTTGTGATTGACCAGGTTTCAAGCCGACTCCTTTAAGGATATATATATTTACCGATTCAAAGCTTTTTTCCTTCTCTCAGTAGTTCTTTTGTATGTTTGTGTATCCATCAGGGCACGATAGTTGATCGAATAGACTACAATATCCAAAATGTTTCTACATCCGTCGAGGAAGGCTATAAACAACTACAAAAGGTTTGATTCTTCACCATTAAGTTTTCTTTGTGAGATATTTAGAGGACTCTTTCAAAGAGAGACCAATGTTTTTTTTGGGTCATTGTGTATAGGCGGAGAGAACACAAAGAGAAGGAGCAATGGTGAAATGCGCGACAATACTAGTTATACTTTGCCTTATAATGATTGTCCTTTTAGTGCTCAAGAATATATTGTTTTAGTCACATACATATCCCACCAAATCTTTAAAACAGTTTCTCCTTCGTTATAACAAACATGAGCCATGTCTTTTTTTCTCCCTTGTTGAATTATCAGTTTATCGATAATGCAATATTCTTACATAGTATATACTTTATTGCACTTTCACATTTTCTTTTATTTTTATCTTAGCCCCACAAAACAAAAACAAATGTAAATCACATTACACTATAAGCTAAATGACTCTAGTTTACGGAGGGCTCAAACACTAAGATTGGGGCAGAAATCTGAACTTGCAAAAGGAGATGTAAACTCATCGAAACAAGCCATCCTGATACGCTCTGGAGTTGCAGGAGTGTCTAGTGGGAACCATTTGCTGCCAAGACCCATCTCGGCTCTAGCCGCTTTAATCGCATCTTTTATTGCAAAGAAAACCGATGATGCTAGAAAAAACGGCGGTTCACCAACTGCTTTTGATGAATGTATCCCTTTTGAATTTGGATTCCCCTGTCATGAATTCAACCTCTTGTGTCACTTTCTAGTTTCCGATACTAGCAAGTTTTAGAAAAAGTTTTCCGTTGTTGCGGTATTACCTTGAGAAGAGAAACTTTGAAGTTCAATGGAATGTCATTGACGCTAGGTATTTTGTAGTTTCCTGGTCCGGAGTTGTGTAGATTTCCCGGTTTAATCCATTTATGAGCTGCATCTCCCCATTTTAGTTCTTCTAAAGCTACCCAACCTAACCCTTGTATGAATGCTCCTTCAATCTGCAAAAAAATGGTAAATTTGTCAGAGATTCAGACAAAAAAGAGTTTCGGGTTTTCTAAGGAGACGAAGAGCTGCGTACTTGACCAATATCGATAGCTGGATTAAGAGAATAACCGAGGTCCAGTATTATATCAACTGTTCTTGTTTGGAAATCACCAGTTAATGTATCAATCTCGACTTCAGCGAATGCAGCTCCATATGTGTAGTATCTAAATGGGTTTCCTTTTCCAGATAGCCAGTCAAATCCAATATCGGGAACAATGTGAAAACCGTGAGCAGAGAGGTCTATTCGTTGAAAATAGCATGCGCTTGCAAGCTACATAACACACAAAAGTCATCAGGCGAAGAGAGCTTTTCATCAAAATGCAAAGAGAAAAAAAAACAATCGTCGATTCAACAAGAATTACCTCAGCAAAAGAGTTGAACCTGTGCTTAGATGCAACAGGCTCCATTCGTGCTTTAATCTGCTTACAAGCGTCAAGAACTGCAGCGCCGTACATATCAGAGCTCACAGAGCCAGCAGTGGGTGAAGCATTCGGGACCTATAAAGAGAGACCATAAACAATAAGAGACAAAGAACGGTTTTGTGCTCTGCCTGCAACATGATTACATCTAGCTGATATGTACCTTGTCGGTGCTCGTCTCTGACACAAAAACAGAGTTAAGAGGAATGTTAAAGGCGGACGCAGCAACTTGGGCAACTTTTGTATGCAATCCTTGACCCATCTCCACCCCTCCATGTGTGACCAGAACAGTACCGTCGGTATATACATGAACAAGAGCACCAGCCTAAAACAGCATATTCGAAATATATGAAATCCTAGATGTTTTGCAAGCAATGGTGGTGCAATGGTGGGATTTCCATGGCAAATTCTTCTTATTCTTTTCGGTTTCTGAGTAGATAACTAAATCTAAGCTGAAATAGAACTTAAAACAAAAATCACCTGGTTCATGAACTTTTCGGTAAATGATACGCCAAATTTGGTGGGAACCATTGCCACACCACGTTTTTTCCACCGATTCTGACTATTATACTCGTCAACTTCTCTACAAGCCTTCAGAAAATCGCATGATACTTTCAGCTTCGTCCAGAGCTGTTGCAACGTGCAGTGCTGAAGATACTGATAGTAATGTGTCATGTACCCTTCCCCTTGAAAGTTCATCTCCTAAAGTTAGGTAAATACCCAAGAAAACATCAAACTATGAAACCGACGAAAAGAGGATAAACTTTCAACAATATGAAGTTAAAAAGCATTCAACTTACTCTGACTTCTTCAGGCCTTTTATCGAGTTCATCTGCAATTCGCTGGATCCAGTTTTCAGCTATAAGCATGCCTTGGGGCCCTCCAAACCCTCGGAAAGCAGTGTTGCTGGGAAAATTAGTAAAGCAAACGTTCCCTGTGATCCTCACGTGTGGGATCTCATAAACATTATCCGCGCTAAACATGGAAATTCCAAGAACAGCATGCGAAAGATCCAAAGAGTTTCCACCATTGTTGTAGATTTCAAGATCCAACGCTAATACTTTTCCTTCATTTGTAAATCCAACCTGTAAATGGTAGCCGAATAACAATTAAAAAGAACACTTTACTTGTCTAAAAATTTAGTCCCGCTATTCCTTCTACTCTCAAGTCTCAACTGTTTTCAGTTATTTCCTGATTCCACAATGAGCAATACCTTGTATTTTCCAAGAAAACTATGACGATGACCAGATATCATCATGTCCACATCTCTGTCCAGTATGAGTTTCACAGGTAGATTTAATAGGTAGGATGGAACAGAAGCTGCAGCAGCTATGAAGGCCGATCTTGTTTCCTTACCACCAAAGCCACCACCAATTCGTTTGGTTTTGCATACCACTTTAGACATTGGAAGACCGAGAACACGAGAAACATCATTCTGGTGCTTGCGAGGATCCTGCATATAAAGCACAAACCACCACTATTGGTTAAGCAGAAACAACACTATCATTTAATATCATAGTATAGTTGATGCCCTGATAGTTTTCTTTACAGAGACTTTATGGCCATCAGCTGGTCTTAGAAAGGTATTATTAAAAAAATATTTGATTTACTGAAGCATATGACAGTACGGTATCATAATCGTAACTCTAGATAACAATGATGACGTAAATACTAAATAATATCCTTACTTGAGTGGATGAGATCATATGAACTTCGTTGCCTCCATCAATTGTCCAAACCAAACTTCCTTGAGGCTCCATGTAAAAGTGTTCTTGACCACCCATTTGAACCTCTCCCTCTATAATCCGGTCACATAGACTCGACTGGAAGCATCGCTCTACATCCCCTTTTCTTAATTGTCTCTCTGTGTTCCGGTGGAAACTTTTAGCATCAATAGCTTCCTTGATTGATAATATTGCTGGCAATTCTTCATATTCAACTTCAACTTTTCCTTCCGCAGTTTTTACATTTTCATGTGTATCCGCAACCACTACACCAATGACCTGAAAGACCCAAATGCCATTTGATGAACAAATAGTAAAGAAAAGAAACGCATAACAGAATAAGTAGATCTATTTGAGAACTTTTGACTACTTTTCAGTGATTGGAAAACTGTATTCTAACAAAAAGTAAACCTTGCTCGTTTACTTTTTTGGTGCTTTACACGGTTTTACCCGCCACAGTTCCTCTAAGACAGAGATACAAAAGGGTCTTCATTCAGTATCCAAGGAAAAGCTAAGAAACACAGTGAAAACTGAAGATTCAAATATACTTACTTGTCCTACACAAGTAACCACGTCCCTAGCAAATAACTCTTCATCCGCAACGACCGGTCCAATCATATTATCCCCAGGAACATCTTTGGCAAGAAATAGTCTAACAAAGCCAGGCGAAGATTTGGCTGCCGCATCATCAATGGAAATTATGCGTGCATGTGGCATCTTGCTTAGCACTAAGGCAGCATGCAGGGTATTAGGAGGCACTGGGGTATCATCAGTATATTCCGCTACCCCTGTGACCTAAATGAAAATACACGAGTATTGAGCAACTTTATTATGCTAGAAACAACAACTCTACTTTCATAAAAGCATAAAATCAATCAACAAGACATATGTTACCCCAGATAAAAGCATACTACTTGGCGTGGCTAATAAAACGACCAGCATGAGAAGCTAAGTAGAGAAACAACACCGGATGGACCAGCATACCTGCATTCTCGCTGAAAGATGGACTTCTGGCAAGCCAACAGATGTTCCCTGTTTTACTGTCTCATAGTCTTGTCTTCCAACTCTACATTTCCGGGAAAAAGATTGCATAGCTGACATATGGGAGGATGGAAAGGTCTCTATAGTTGGCTTTATGTCATGTATATTGTGGGAAACCCATAAGTAAAATTTAAAGAAGAAGCTTAGCGTTAGAGATTTCCGAAACTCCACCATTCCACCTGGAGCATCTTTATTGATTAAGACATCACTTTGTATGACCTTTAACGCATCTTGCAGAAGACCATTGTTCCAACTCTTTCCAATAAGAAACTCCTCAGTATTTCTTGCACACAAAGAAACCGGAGCCACACCACCAAAAATAATTGATGTGTCAGAAACAAACAACTCTTGACCTCTCTCTTCAAGAAAAACACGCATTCCACCATTGACGATAGCTATATCATCATCCCTCCGGTGAGCCTGTTTAAATTCTTTCACATACTCCAAGGGCCTTGTCCATGGTAGGAATATTGACAATAAGATCTCGTTGCTTTCCATATCCACTTTACGATAGCTGCGAAAAAAATCTTTTGCAGCTATGGACCTAACATCTCCATTGCAGTTGATTATGCGGAATTCCGCTCGTGAAGCCATCCAAAGAGGATTCAAATCAGATATTGGGCTAGCTGTACAAATGTTTCCACCAACGCAGGCAACATTTCTTATTTGTGCCCCAGCAAACCACTTCAGTTGTTCAATAAATGCCTTGCAAGCTGATGTTTCATGTTCAGGACGCTCCTTTACAACCCTCCTGAATAATCTCAGAAGTTCAGAAAGTCTCAAAGCAGAACCAACCTCTACCCCATTATCATTGACATTCACTGTGTTAAGTTCTGGGACTTGAGCAACAGATATTAGAACCTTATACTGTTGCCTCTTCAGTCTCATTTCGATTCCCACCTCGGTATTACCTACAACTAGTTTTGCATCAGGATGTTTTGCTTTAAGATCAAGCAAGTACTGAAGCCTGACAGGCCTGTACCAGATCAGCCCTCCGTTCCCTCTCAACTTTAAAGGAGCTAATTTCCTCAGTAAAAGCTCAGGAGGGAAAATAAGCTCCTTTTCTGTATACTTAGCCCCATCTGTATCACTATAAGAGATAGGATGAAATCTATCGTCATTACAAGTGGCCGCTTCACTTTTTTCTGTTGATCCACATGAACAAGGTTTGCCAGTAGATGGACAAATATTTGAACCATCTTGAAGGCTAAATGAAGATAAACCACTGTAAAGAGCGTCATTAGTTTTTGCAAAAACCCGAAACGCATCAACAATCGGTCTGTAACCAGTGCAACGACATAAATTTCCTGCAAGACATTCTTCAATCTCCTCTTCACAAGGTGGGTTTTTATTCGACCTCAATAATGCATACATCGACATGATAAACCCGGGAGTACAAAACCCACACTGGGACCCATGACAAGATGCCAATGAATCCTGCGAGGATAAGGAAAATACAACGTTTTAGCGAAATACTTCCTCCAGAAACAAGAAGAAACTACTATAACCTGAAAGAACCAGTGCACGAGTAAGCATACCTGAAGGGGGTGCAAACCAAATTTGTGATGACCAACTCCCTCAATGGAAATAACATGCATTCCTTCTACAGAATATAGAGGTGCTAAACAAGCATTGACAGCATAATGACTGCGACCAGAAAAATTCGGTATGAACAAACAAGAAGGACTAAACTTAGGCAAAGTAGAACCAGCATATAGAGAAAAAGAAGACTAACAGGCATTTGTTTGATTTTCTGTCATAATTAGATACCATCACGGTGCAAGCCCCACAACCACCTTCGCCGCACCCAAGCTTTGTTCCAGTGAGTCCTAAATCTAAAGCAAAACAAAGAAAAGTTTAGCTAAGCTAGAAAACAAAAAAGACTTCACCTCAAAATCTTGGAGCATAGTTTTAACATCATCATCATCAAACTTGGATCAAACATGATCTACACAACTAATTGGCATCTCTAAGAACATTCCTAACACAAGAATTTAAACACTAAAATCAAACTTGTTGAGTACTTTGAATCATTAAAGAAATAGAGTAAAAGTGATGATGATGCAAGAAGTCACCTCCTCTGAGATATTCAAGAAGCGTCATATGAGCCAAACCATCAGGTAAAACTCTACGAACGCCATTAACATACAGTATCGCCTCCATCAACTCTTCTCCAATCTGATCCATCTCTGATAAAACTCTTTGAATTCACATTGAGAGAGGACTAAAGAAAAAATCGATCTATGCTTAAGTCAAAGTCAAGCACAAGGAGAGACTAAGAGAGCATTTCGTTTTCAATTTCTCTCAAAAGTACCCCACCGAATACAGTCGTTGAATTTTCCAAAGTTGAAAATTCGAAGCAATACGAAAGAACAACGCCTACAAGCTACAGCATCTCTATCTCTCTCTCTTTTCCGATTCGATTCCATCGGACTCCGGTGATTCTGGGCGGAGCAGCTGCTTTCAGCTGACGGTGAGGGAAGGATGAAAACAGAAAGAGAAATAGAGAAGATGATCATTGCTTCGTTCTTATATATAATTCGAAATTCGAAAATCAAATCTGTTTAGCGTCTCTATCTCCTCTTTTGGCAAGCATCGGCAGCGATCACCGGAAGATCAAATCTGTTTCGCGTCTCCATCTCTATTTCCTTTTTCGCCTCCGGTGAGACGGCGATGGTTTGTAGCAGTTCCGGTGAGATTCGCCATGGTTGTGATGAAAATGATTCACTTGTGGGCTCGAGTCACTTAGAGTGACCAAGTATTATTAAAAGTATCTAATTGTTATGGGCCTCACTATAAAGTATAGCCCAACCTATAAATTTATGACTTTTTTAACCAATTTTTTTACGTAAAAACATTTTTTTTAAAGAAAATTGGGTTGGATAAACGATATTTTAGAATATTTTAAATCAGTTTCAGTAAAAAAAAAATTGAATGCTAAGTTGATTTTTTTTCAAATAGTTTCTTCTTAAATAAAAAATTCAAACTAATTTTATATTTTGTTACATTTTTATTTGATGCAAGTCAAATTGCAACCTCACACTGTTTTTAGATCTTAGGTTATGTGAATATCAATCAAATGTAGTAGTGTATATATCATATCCTAAAATAGGGGAAAAAATTAAAGAAAAAAAGTTACAGAAAAATTAATTAAAATTTTCAAAAATGAAACATCTTTGAAAGATATAAATCTCTCAAGACTCTCGATTATCTACAAAAAAAAATCAAAATTGCATTCAAAAATAAATAAAATAATAAGCATCATCTTTCAAAATTGTAAACCAAAAAAAAAAATGTCATAAATCTATAGTGATATGACGTCGTTTCATTCTTTATACTCGAGATAAGAGATTTGTCTCTGCAACTTGATTTGCTCATAGAACTTAGCAATGAACTCCTCTGCTCTCACATCCACACCTTTCTCTTCTTCTTCTTCCTCTTCATCCTTAACCGTATGATCACACTCTTCACTACAAGATTCATCGTATCCGTACGATCTAACCTCATCGGAATAATCTTGACCGTCTGCTTCAAAATCATAGTCAAACTCTACGGTAGGAGCAATGCATGGAAGAAGAAACCTCATAGACGAAGAAGGATGCATCTTCTTCTTGTTCTTGACGTTAAATAACGGCGTTTCATCGAATGAAAGCTGACGTTCTCCATAAGGAAAGAGATAACGGCCGTCACCGTTATCATTATTATTATGATGATGATGATGAGCTAGGGCTTTGAGATGCTTGGTGAACAAGTTACGTAGTTCGAAGAAAGGCCATCTTTTGAAAACTCCACCTTTTCTTGCCCATAAAAGAGCCATCCTCACAAGACTCCAAGCTTTATGTCTTATGATTTTCTTCTTAGATGAATCCGCCATTGATGATTGATATATACTCTTTGCAAAATCTTGATTCTTTGTGGTGATTTTTCTTTGAGATTTTGAGATGAGTTTTTTTTTTGTTCTTTTCTTGTGTTGTTGTTTCTTGAAATGATTGTGTTTGTTCTTGTATATATATATATGCAAAGATGTGAAGCTTTTGCTTGCTGTTTGCAATTTGCCCAACGCGTTATTAGTAACAAATATAAATATATTATCCTACGTGTTTGGCATTTTGTGCATAAAGTAAAACTATTTTGTAACTTTTTTTTGTTAAATCTATTTTCTTGTGATTGATTAATTTTTTTGTTAATTTGTAATACTCGAAGTTTATACGTTTGCATGGTTTTATAAGTCATTTAAAACATATCTGGTAAAAACAAATTAGTATTTTGTAAATATTTTGAAGGAAAAAAATATTTTATAAGAAAATTTTTGCAAATATGTTCATGTGTATCACGGTTGTAGGCAGACCAATCTTAGCTGTTTTAGACGTTTTGTTTTGTTTCTCATTTTACTTTCTTTTTGTCTGTTATGCTTTTTATTTCTATTTTTTGGTTATGCTTTTTTAGTTAAAATCGTATTTAATATTACTTGCAGTTTACAACTTCATTATTAGTTTCAGTGTGTACGTTTTTATATTGGTTTTATTTTTCAATTTAAAACTGATATTTAGATGTTATATATGCAAAATAATGGTTTTGTTTAATTATGAAATGCAATTATGTTTTGAAATGATTGGTTACCAAGTAATACCAAGTCTATATGCTTAGCTAGTAAGTTGGATAATTACTTATGACTTAAGAAGGTTTTATTAATTAGAAGAAAATAAATACATAAAATGGAACTTTCGATGTAATTAACCAAAGAGTATAATTGAAAGCAATCAAAGATTGAAATAAGCTTGAGAAAAAAAAAAAAAAAAAAGATTAGTTTTATTTGTGTGAGCCGTTGAATTATATATGATGTTGCGGCTGTCTCCTAATTTTAGTTTCTAGTTTCCACGAAACCGTGTTCCACTTCCAGAGATTCTGTAACGTGTTATCTTTGTCAGATCTCAGAGACATTTAGATATTCATGTATCTTCAACAAAAAATATTAAAAAAAATCATGTAAATAACGATATTGACAACAAAAAAAATGTTTTACAAAAACTCCTATGTAACCATGGATTAAAATTTCCGACAATAATATATATGTTTTTGCACCGCCAAGAAAAGCCTTGTGTTGCTAGTAAATTATAAATATTGTGTTCCATAAAAGAAGTTTAAAATTGTGGCACATGGATTAAAAAATTATTAAGTTTTGTAGATTTTTAAAACTAAAACACTATTTATTATCAAATTATTCACAATTCAGCCAATAAAAAACTAAATTGCAGAATGCAAATAATCAAAAGTGCAAAATACATATTTAATTGTGATTTGAAAACTGAAAACATATTTGAAATAGAAACCAAAAAAAAATGGATAAAACTTATTTTAATTTGAAACAAGGGAGTATTTTATACGCAAAAATTTTGTTTGACCCTTATAATTGTTATAAGAAAGTAAACCATTTTAAGGATCAGAAGAATAAATTGTTTCCACATAAGTTACTTTTTTTTTTCTTATATAAGTCGTTAACAAAAGTCATGGTTGTTGATATTTGCAAGTGAATAAATTCACAGTATTTTCGGTGGAATATTTATAAAAATGGCGGGGGTAAATATGATATATATAATACCACCAAAAAATTCAAATGTGTATTAAGAATAAATCTATGAACTATACATGTATGTTGGAAATTAACAGGTTGGAACTTAGTGCCATTTTTGCATATAAGCTATGTTTTGAAGCTAATCTCTTCGTGCGAGTAACTTAGGGTTCATTAATCATTAATCATTTATATGTATATAGATTTTTCAACTATTAATCATTTCTTCTAGACCAAAAAATCGACAAAAAAATGATAAAATTTTAATAAAGAAAGCATTAACTAATTTAAGTAGCACAATAATTAGTAGTGTAATTAATTTGTGTAATGATTTTATTTAGCTGTCTTTTTCTTTTCCTTCTTCTTCTTCCCGTAACAAACGCAGGAAGATCATGCTGTCTTTTTCTACTTATGACGTGAAAGCTCTCTTAAGAGACAGCTTTTACTTTCACCGTTTAAACCCTAAACTCTTCAAAACTTCTACATTTCGCCCCAAACATTTTTTAAATAACAAATTACACCATCTTTAATCTTTTTATATAAATAGATGCAAAAAACTTATCTTCCATGGGATCTTCTTCAAAAAAATATCTCTTCCCTGCTCATTGCAGGGAAAAGATCTCACCCCCTATCTTGAATCTTTTTCTTTATTCACCATTTAATCTTAATTTATATAAAGATGGAACTTCAAAGTAAGATCAATGGTGGTGAAGAAGAAGAGATCAAGAACAAGATGAAGAAGAAACGATCACGTGGCATGCACGTGATCGGTGTTGTTTTATATTTGCTTCGTCGTCGTAGGAAGAGGAAGCCATTTAATAACTGGTTTTGGCGCGGAGTTGTCGACTCTGTTAAGAAGCTAAAAACCGATAATATTACGATAATGCCATCGTCGTCGTCTTCTTGTAATAACGTTATACTTCTGCCACCGCCGTCTTCTTCTTCTTCTCCGGTGAAGGAGGAGGAAGCTCCGGTGGTTAGTGACGATCAGTTATCAGAGATGGTTGAAGTTTTCACTGCAACGTCTTGTTCTTCTTCTTCGGGAAGCTCTGGATATGGATCAGCAAAGTCTTTACGTGATATGGATTGTCTTGATGAAGATGATGAAGATGATGATGATGATGATGATGAATGTTATGTTGATGATGATGGAGGTGATGAGATGATCGACGTGAA
This sequence comes from Anastatica hierochuntica, assembly GCA_900406275.1. Classification (NCBI taxonomy): domain Eukaryota; kingdom Viridiplantae; phylum Streptophyta; class Magnoliopsida; order Brassicales; family Brassicaceae; genus Anastatica; species Anastatica hierochuntica. The sequence goes on along the minus strand of OVAN01000172.1, from coordinate 3,743 downwards.
AGCTGAAGAGTTTATTGTGAGATTCTATGAGCAAATGAGAATGCAAAATCAGGCATATACAGAACGTTACAAAGCCAAGGGGTTGATCACGACGGTCTAGAGATGAAGCATATGAATTATATTGCATGGAGAATATATAATATGGTTTATATACAACATGAAATATTTTGCATGGAGATGTGTATGCTTATTGATTTAAAAAGTTCTTAGGGTCGTCTTTGTTGTTAACTATTTTGAAAAATTTAATTTAAGTTGTGGAAAATAAATAAAGTAAAAATATTGTTTGGAATTTCATTAGATTTCCTATATAAAATTGCGCTTATTTGGAGAAAATTACAATAATAATGATTTTGAGTGTTGAATTTTTAAGAAAATTACAATAATAATGAATCTAAAACATATCAAGCTTTCTTAATTTATTACCATAATAGTAAAGTCTTGAGACTTTATTTTAAATATTACAAATAAAATTTATACTAACCACATCCTTGTTTGTTTTATTTTTTTCATAAATTACATTATTTTTATAACCAATGGCACAAATACAAAGTTTATAGAAAACAAATAAATACAAAGTGATTCCACTGATCCGACACTAAACTTTGAAATACCAAAGTCACCTAAGTGTTCTATGTACAGAGAAGATGATCAAAATGATCACAACATAATCCACAAGTCAGAAACCAATGAAGCAAATCACTTTCAAGCTTATAAAACATCAGCCAAACAACCATCTTCTAAGGCAACACGTTTGAGATCAATGATAAATTGATCTTGAAGAAACCCGAAACCGAAAGTCCCATTTTCGTATAACCAGACTCGCCCTTCCCCTCGGAGCAAACCGCCTCTGCCATTGCTCGCTTCTCCTGGCAATAGAAGATCGTAACAAGAGTTCATGCGCAACATTCCAAACACAACACTTTCAGCAACTTCTCCAAGGAGAGGACTGATACGGTTTCGACCATCTAATATCAGCTCTTCTTCAACAGAAAAGGGCGGTTTAATGAACGCGTGGTTAGGTGTCCAGAACACAGGCGGTGTGTGCCGGGAGAGAGACAAGTCCTCTACTTTTCTGCATATAATGCCTCCAACTTCATCGTATTTAACCAAATATAACTCCAGATTCCTTTCCTCACAGAATCCCTGCCGAGTTCAAGAAATCAATTGCATTGAGAGCTTACGAAAAAGATCATCATCATCATGAAAAGAAAAGATCACTGCATCATTGTTAAGATCGTTCCTTTCAATCATACCCTTAAACTAGACTAGTAAAAGGCAACATTTTTGCATTACCCTTACCTTAAAGAACCAACCTTTCTCAATCTCAAACATTATCAAATGACAAAGGTTAGTTTTTTGTAGAACCAGACCTTCCATAAGCCTTGTAATGGCTTGGTCGGTGTAGGCGAGAAATCAGAAACCTTGATAAAGTGTTCTGGTTCCCACTTGATCCTCCCATGTCTAACCTTCTCCTTCTTCCTCTGTCTCCTTCTATCACCTCCAGGGCTAGTCCTATTCGCCAATTGAGTATACATTTCCGAAACGATAAAGCTCGGCGATGACACATCCTCGCTCTCTTCATCACCGGAGCTAGATCCTTTAGAAACAGGACTCTTCTGATGATTCTCCTCCACCATGATATGACAATTCCCCATGAAATTCACATCCACAGAAACAAGATCACCACTTGAAGATTCTAATTCGTTCAAATCAAAGGCACTAGATCTAAGATTCCCATCGAGATCCAACAAATTCTCGGTTCGTCCATCAGACGAAATGCTCATAAAGAGAAACGGCTTTTTTCGAACCTGATAAGTGTCATTGTCAATAGCCATAACTCTAGATCCCAAAACGAAAGAGGAACCCCATTCGAAGAAGACCAACGGCGGAGAAGAAGAGGCGGGATTTGCTCGGCCGCAGAGTCGCCAGAACCCAATCAGATTCTCCAATTCCTTGAGCGTCTTGTAAAGAAGCTGATACGAGATTCGGCCTTTTCCCCATTTCTGGATCTGAGTTTTCTTCCCCCACCTTCGATCGCACATAGCGTGCCAGATTTTTCGATCTTCACGACAGAGAGAGGCGAAGCGCTTCGACGTGCAGGCGAAGCTTGAGATCTCCGCCGGAGTTAGTAAAGACAATACACGGAGCTGAAGATCCTCCGGGATTTCGCTGAACGGAAGTGCCATTTTCAGAGATTGAAAAAGCTTTCTCGAAGAAGAAAACAGAATAATTCTCGAAGAAGAAGAGAGAAAGAAAGGAATCTTCTTCGGATCCTTTTCGTTATCGTCACATTACGTTGGGCTTGGGCTAAGTAATAATTTAATTACGTTATCCTCACATAATCGAAAGATTTTTGGGCTTAATTTGAGCGGCCCAAGAACTTGATTTGGCCCAGACTAATTTAAGAAGCCCGTACAAAAAATTAATTTTTGGGCTTTAAATTACGCGGTTTGGACCCGGTTTGAACGCGGTTAGCGCGCAAATCGAGGTCGATTTATGTCGGTTATCATGGTATAACGGGGTCCGTTTTCCGTTCAAACGGGGTCCGTTTGCGTTGACACGTGTCCGTTTTGCGTTGACCCGCGTAAGACACGTGTTTCACTTTTTTTTTTTTTACGCAACCAAAAAAAAAAATTTCCCCAGCAAAGCTCGACTCTTTGTTCCTCCGCCGCCTCCGCCGCACAAACGAGACACGATCCTTCTTCAGCTAAGAAAGTATGTACTTCTTCCGTTTATCGATTACTTCGATCGGATCGTATTTGTTTCTTTTATCGAAACAGTGATCGATTTCATCGGTCAGTATGCTAATGATTTTCGAATTTTGTGGGAAAATTGATTTGTGCATAGATTGCTATAGGGAATCTAGATTCAGCTGTATCGAATTTGACATGTAGAGAACTAGGATTGAAATCTCACAAACGAGAATCATCGAGCTTGTGTTAGGTAGAGTTTTCATTCATTTGATGTAAAGTCTCTTTGTATTTGCAGTTAATAGTTAAGAGTTGCTGCAATTTGGTCAGAGGATAGCAAGTCACAACTTGAGGCAACAAGTCTCTTGCGGAAACTGCTTTCGATTGGTCTGTGGTTTATGTTATGAATCATTAGTATACGAACAATCAGCCTTTCGGTTAGTGTTTTTTATCGGTTATAACTTTGTTTTATGTAGAACGAAATCCTCCTATCAATGATGTTGTACAAACTGGTGTGGTTCCTCGCGTTGTGAAGTTTCTTTCGAGGGACGACTTTCCCAAACTTCAGGTGAGAATCACTTGCACATCGCGATTAAAGTGTTCTGTGGTTTCGAGTTTGATATGTTTGTTAACTTGCATTTGCTGTTTATATCTTCTTTTGTTTAGTTTGAGGCAGCTTGGGCGCTCACTAATATTGCCTCAGGGACATCAGAGAACACAAATGTCATCATTGAAAGTGGTGCTGTCCCGATATTGATCCAACTTCTCAGCTCAGCTAGTGAGGATGTTCGAGAACAGGTATGCATTCAAATATTCACTGTCATCATTGTTGTCAAAGGAACTCTTTAGAGCTTAGGAATTTAAGTTCAGTAAGANTGCTTCTTCCGGAATATAGGCTGTCTGGGCATTGGGAAATGTTGCTGGAGACTCACCAAAATGCCGTGATCTTGTCCTAAGTTGTGGTGGCATGATGCCTCTTTTGTCTCAGTTCAACGAGCATACGAAGCTCTCAATGCTGAGGAATGCTACGTGGACATTATCAAACTTCTGCAG